>WOXC01000294.1:0-106126 GCA_011680675.1 Gymnobelideus leadbeateri
TCCATGCCCTTCGATCCCTCAGTGTAGAAGCCGCCAGGTCCTGGGCTATTTGGATTGTGTTTCCACAATATTGAAATTGTTTCTTCCTGGCTGCTTGTAGTATTTTCTCCTTGATCTGGGGATTCTGGAACCTGGCTATAATATTCCTGGGAGTTTTCTTTTGGGATCTTTTTCAGGAGGTGATCGGTGGATTCTTTCAACCTCTATTTTGCCCTGTGGATCTAAAACATCAGGGCAGTTTTCCTTGAGAATTTCTTGAAGGGTGATTTCTAGGTTCTTTCCTTGATCATGGCTTTCAGGTAGTCCAATAATTTTTAAATTGTCTCTCCTGGATCTATTCTCCAGGTCAGTGGTTTTTCCCATGAGATATTTCACATTGCCTTCTAATCTTTCGTTTGTTTGGATCTGCTTAACAGCATCTTGATTTCTCATAAAGTCACTAGCTTCCATTTGCTCCAGTATAACTCTGAAGGAATGAATCTCCTCAGTGAACTTTTGAGATTCTTTTTCCATCTGGCAAATTCGACTTTTTAAGGCATTCTTCTCCTCATTGCCCTTTGGGCCTCCTTTGCCATTTGAGTTAGTCTATTTTTTTAAGGTGTTGTTTTCCTCAGTCAGGCTGTTGACCCTCATTTCATACTTTTCCTGCATCCTTCTCATTTCTCTTTCCAATTTTTCCTCCACTTCTTATTTGATTTTTAAAGTCCTTCTTAAGGTCCTCTATGGCCTGCAACCCGCTCATGTTTTCCCCTGGGGCTTTTGGAGCAGGACTTCTGACCTCACAGTCCTTTCCTGCTCTATGCCCCCAAAATAGGAGTCTAGGGTTGCATTTTTCTGTTTCCTTTGCCTTGGCATGTTGCCACTTAATTGCTTGACTTTTGGGCTTGTTGCCACACTATGGCTTTAAGGCCAGATAGAGGAATTTTCGTCCCGAACATGTCGGGGGCAACTTCCGTTTCTGGCAAGCTGTAAACCCACCCACAACTTCCACCCTAGATCACAATCCAGATCCAGGGAGGTTAAAGCAAGAGCGATTACCCCCAAGACTGATCGCTGGATCTCCCTACAAATTTGCAGGCTGGGAGCGGGAGCTGCCTCTGAAAATTACAAAATGGCGTTTGTCCTCAGTGGCTTCTAGCCCCCAGGGGAGGGAGCCAACGCATTCCCTAATACTAGTCCCAAAGTCCATAGGACACTAACCTCTTACTTTGTCCCAGGAAAGTCTATGTTGATAATTCTGGAGTCGCCACAGCTCCTGGTGTTCTGGGGTTCCTCCAGCCAGCTGCTGGCCCTGCTGCCCTGGGGCTAAAACCTCGGCTCACACCTGGGCTCAGCGGACCTGGGCTCGGCTCCTCTTGTCTCCTGCGCTCTGCGCTCTGTGTGCTGCCGGCTCCCAGAAAAGCATATCTAAGAAGCTGTTTTGGCAGACACCCTGGAGATGTTGGGGTGCTTGCTGCTACAAAATGGAGATGAGGATAGGATCTGTAGAGTAAAAGGAAGTATGGGGGCTGGGATAATTGTTTATTTCCCATTTGTGGTAGCTGTGACTCTGTGGAGCCATGGAGTAGGAGAGAAGAATGGTCTGCATGCTGACTTCACTGAGTTGAGAGCAGGAATGGTGAGCTGCCTGCATGGATACCTATGGAGAAGCCAGGAGTTGCTGTCTTCTGCTGGAGGAGAAGGAACCCAGGAGTTTGGAATTCAGCCACAGGACAAGATAAGGATTGTGTGGCAAAGCCATAGCACTGAATGTGTTTTCTTGTTACATCCCACAGTTTGGGACCCAGGGGGAGGATGGACTTGTAACTGTGGTGGGTGGGGTGAAGTGCCATGGACCCCCAAGGGCCCCATGTTGGTTTTGTTGCCCAGCACCCTCTCTGTACCTGGAAGCAGGAGCTGGAGCAGTGTGAGGGGAAGAAGACCCCTCTCCTCCAAAGAGAACTTTCTTTGGACCCTTGCTGTGAATTGATGTGCTAATGCAATGTACTTTGTGTTTAAGGCTGAGTGGAAGACTTTGACCATGTACTTTGAAACTACTGATAAGTGACTGATTGAGTTAATTTAAGAGTGACTATTTTACTTTAACACTATGTTTTGAATATTGTATTGTGACTATTTTATGATTGTTACTGATAAGTGACTGAGTTAACAGTTGTCCCATGAGTAGAAGACTTGGACTATTGTACTTAGAGATTATATTGTGATTTTCTTATGTACCTGGAAAATGTGACCTAAAAGATGTTTAGTGCTAATTCAGATGTAAATTGTGTATGCTATGGGCATGAAAGATCTTGGGGCTGAATGTAATGGAAATGTAAATTTAAAGATCTTCCCTGCCCCTAGGCCCTTTGGCTTAAGATTCAAAGTCTCACACAGATTGGCTTAAGAGTCTCTGAGAACCTTCCCTGATGTGAAAATATATTCTGCCCCCTAATAGGCTGAACATGGTCACATAGAGCCTGTGGAAGGTGGCTTGGTTTTCAGGAATGCCCACACCTTGATGCTGTGTGATTGGGCAGTGGGTCAAGGGGGTGGTTACATTCTCTGTCCCAGGAGAAGGCTATATAATCCCTGAAGTGAGGCTTTGTTTTAGGGCTCACTTTGAGAAATGTTGTGCGATTTGACCAGATGAGACTCTGGGAAGCAGTTGAGAGCCCCTGGCTTTGAAAACCCAGATGTTGATGCTTCCCTCTCTGGTAACTGTGATTTGGTATTGATGTAATGTTGGGACAGTTTGGAAGCCTGTCTGCTTGATCTGTTTGTTTCTCTGTTTTGAAACTTCTGTCTGTATACTTTGAAGTTTGGCGTGCTGACCTTTTTTCCCCTGAACTAGGTAAATGACATATGTTTGGTTGATTAAAGTAAGCTTGTTAACCCATTTTTGAGTTTCTTTCCTTTAGAAAAGCAGATCTAAGAACTTGCTTGGCAGCCACCCTGCGGATGTTGGGGTGCTTGCTGCTATACCAGGAGGATGAGAGAGACTTTGAATCTTAGTCATATGAGGATTACTTGTAAGAACTGACCATATTTAGTTTAAAGAGCCAAGAGAAAAGAAGATCTGATATACTAATTAAGTATATGTAGGATATGATAAGATAAGTAGGGTATGATATGAGGGATAAGATTTATTGAGTTCGAATCCAGTGGACAGATTTAGGTTCAATAAGTGAAAGTTGAAAAAGGCATATTGGACTTGTAGGGTGGACCCAAGATGACAGAGTAGAAGCAAGAAAACTCTGTGTGCTTTTCCCTTAACCACCAATGCCAAATAAATGCCAAAGACAAAGTTTGAAGTCAGTGTGCACTTTGGGAACAGGGAGTGCTGTCTGGCCTCTGCCCCCAGAGGGAGAAGCAGCTGAGGCATGGTATCCTTACTGTGTGGCTGCTTCAGAGCTCCAAGCCTGCAGATTGTAGGGGGACCAAGCAATCATTCTGAGGGGTAAACACTCTTGCTTTAACCTGCTTGGATCTGGATTGTTGTCTTGGGTGGAGGTCCTGTGGTGTGTGAACAGGTGCCAGAGCCAATGGAGGCTTCTGAGAGGGCACCCAACTAATAGCTTTGGCAGCTACAAAAACCCCAGCAATTTGGGACAAAGTTCTCCTCTCTGGAAGCAGAGTTCTATTATGGCAAAAAGCTCAAAAGTCAAGTAATTGAGTGGCAACATGAAAAGGAACATGAAACTTTGCAAAGGAAGCAAAGCAAGCATAGCAGTCAAACTTTGGATTTGTATTTGGGGTGAAAAAGGATCAAAGCATGGAACAGGAGGAAGACAACTAAGTTGGCACTCCTGTAACAAAAGTTTCCACCAAAAATATGAATCGGTTACAGGCCATAGAGGAGGTTAAGAAGGGTATAGAAAACAAATAAGAGAAGTAGAGGAAAAATTGGGGAGAGAAATGAGAATGATGCAAGAAATGATGCAAGAAAATCATGAAAAGAGAAGAAAATAGCTGACTGAAGAAAATAACACCTTAAAAATAGACTAACTCAAATGGCAAAAGTGGTTCAAAAAGACAATGAGGAGAAGAATGCCTTAAAAAGCTGAATTTGCCAGATGGAAAAACTTTCAAAAGTTCACTGAAGAGAATCATTCCTTCAGAACTAGATTGGAGAAAATAGAAGCTAGTGACTTTATGAGAAATCAAGATACCATTAAACAGATCCAAACAAATGAAAAAATAGAAGGCAATGTGAAAGATCTCATTGGAAAAACCACTGACTTGGAAAATAGAACCAGGAGGGATGATTTTAAAATTAATGCTCTACCTGAAAGCCATGATAAAAAAAAAAGTACCTAGAAATCATCCTTCAAGAAATTCTCAGGGAAAATTGCCCTCATGTGTTAGAACCAGAGGGCAAAATAAAGGGTGAAAAAATACACCAATCACCTCTTGAAAAATATCCCAAAAAGAAAACTCCCAGGAATATTATAGCCAAGTTTATGGACTTCCCAGATCAAGGAGAAAATATTACAAAGAGCCAAGAAGAAACAATTTGAATATTGTGGAAACAAAACCAGCATAACACAGGAGCTGGCAGCTTCCAAATTAAAGGGGTTGAAGGTCTTGAATATGATATTTCATAGGTCAAATGAGCTAGGATTAAAACCAAGAATAACCTACCCAGCAAAACTGAATATCATGTTTCAAGGGAAGTGGTCATTCAATGAAATAGAGGAATTTCAAGCATTCTTGATGAAAAAAAACAGAGTTGAATAGAAAATTTGACATTCAAATATAAGAAGCAAGAGAAGCATGAGAGGGTAAACAGGGTAAAGATATCATAAGGAACTTATCAAAGTTGAATTATTTATATTCCTACTTGGAAAAATGATAATTATAACTTATGAAATTTTTCTCAGTATGAGAATACTTGAAGGGAATATAAACATATACATTTATGCATACATATATATGTATATATAGGAGGGTATATGAGTTTATGAATAAATATCTGAGTGTGTGTATATATTTGTACAGATATACAAAGCTGGAGGGCACAGGACCAATAGAATAGGAAGAGATGATACTTAAAAGGTGAAATTGAGAGGTGAGAGAGGAATATAAATGAGAGGAGATGGGGAGAGATAGAATGGGGTAAATTAGCTCATATAAAAGAGCCAAGCAAAAACAGCTACAAAGGAGGGGAAGAACAGGAAGGCAAAAGGGAATGAATGGGTCAACCTTACTCTCATTGAATTTGGCTTACTGAGGAAATGGCATACACACTAAATATGGTATCTCACCCTATAGGAGAGTAGGGGGGAAGAACATGAGAGGGGTGTGATGGAGGGGAGGGCAGGTTGAGGGGGGGAAGGGTAGTTAGAACCACATACTTTTGAACAGGGACAGGTTCAAAGTAGAGAATAGAACAAGTGGGGTTCAGTATAGGATGAAGGGAAATATAGCCAGTCTTTTACAATATATACACTATGGAAATGTTTTGTGTAGCTACACATATTCAACCTATATTGAATTGGTTATCTTCCCAGTAAGGGAGAGTGATGAGGGAGGACGGGAAAGAATTTAGAATTCAAAGTTTTAAAATGAATTGTTTAAAAATATATCAGTATTATTATTTTTACATGCAACTGTGAAATAAGATATACAGGCACTGGGGTATAGAGATCCATTTTACCCTACTAGAAAGTCATAGGTGGGATGGAGGAGCATATAGGAGAGAGCAGATCGGGGGAGGGTTTATACAGTGGTATCACTGTTTTAGGGTGGTAGGTAGGGGAAACATGGGGAGAAAATTTGTAACTCAAAATCTTGTGGAAATGGATGATGTAAATTAAAAAGAAACATAAAATTTAATTTATGAAAAAGGCATATTTAGGCTTAATGTCAGATAAAACTTCCTACCTAAAAATTGGTACTCTCCAAAGAATGGAATTCATTTCTTAAAAGAGAAGGTGATACCTGTTTGGAAATGTTGAAGCAAAGTCTGAATGCCCACTTTTTGGCTCCCTTATAATGCAGACCCTTTTGCTGAATGGATGGGATGAGACAGGTACTGAGATTTCTTTTTAACTGTAAATTGCATGATTTTTGTGATACTTTGTAAATGCCTTTGCTGTAACTAATTGAATGAACTGAATTGGTTATTAATTGGAATTACGATGGCAGGTATTGACAATGAAGAGTTTTAGAAATTCAGCAGCTCAAGATTAGCTCCAGAAGCCTATGAATAGTTGTTGTTTCCTATGGACTCCGACCTATGTAGGTGAATGTCAATAAGGAAATGGCTCCAGTGGGAGTCCTATACATGTAACAGATTTTGAAAACTTTAAAGCACAGTATAATGGTTAGTTTTTATGATTTTTATTTGGTTAATGAAAAAAGAATCGTTTAATGCAATAATGACATTTAATACTACTGAAATGCATGACCATTTTGAAAATTTTCAGATTGTCAATACCATGGGATGTCTCTTTCATCAAAAAATTACCAGGTTATGAAAAAAAATGAAACAATTTTTAATATTAAACAAATGCTTTATTAACTTCTGTTTTGCATCATTCATTTCCACCAGATTTTGAGTTATGCTTTTTTCCCCTGTTTTTCCCCTACCCACCATCCCAGAATAGCAGTCCCACAAGATATCCCCTCATCCAATCTGCTCTCTCCCATATCTTCTCCCATACCCTCTTCAACTTTTCCATTCGAGCAAGGTAAATCTCTGTGCCCCAATGCCTGCACTTCTTATCTGCAAATTATAAGAAAAAGAGTATTAATAATAGTATATATATATATATATATATATATATATATATATATATATATATATATATATATTAAACATTTCATTTTAAGACCTTGAATATCAGATCCATTCCCTTCCTCCCTTGTCACACATTCCCTCTAGGAATATAAGTAATTTAGTATATGTTGTACATGTCTATCTATGCAAAACATTACCATAGTAGATATATTGTACAAGGTTGCTTATAATTCCCTCCCACCCATCCCACCCCTCAACTGGTCCATTCCCTACTTGATCCTGTCCCTCTTCTATAGTGGGTACTTCCAACATCCCCTCCCCCCAAGAATGCCCTCCCATCCATCATCCCCCCTCTCATCCGCTTTCACCCTATTCTGCTGCATGTTGAGATATCACATTTAGTATGTATGTCATTCCCTCCCTGAAGCAAATTCAATGAGAAGGTGGTTTTGCCTTTTTGCCTTCCTATTCTTCCCCTCCCTTGCAGCAAATTCCCCTTGCTTCTTCTACATGAGATAGTTTACCCTGCCCTGTCTCTCCCCATCTCCTCTTGACACTTTCCTCTCTCACCTCTTAGCTTCACCCCTTAAGTATCATCCCTTCCCAATAAATTCAACCTATGCCTTCTATCCATGTATAACTGTAAACCTATATATACACATTCACATATGTATTCATATGACCATATACCCTTCTTCCATTATTTTATACTGAGAAAGGTTTCTTCAGTCATGGTTATTGTTTTTCCATGTAGGAATGTAAATAGGTCAACTTTTTGATTTCTTTTCCCTGATTACCTTCTCAGGCATCTCTTGATTCTTGTGTCTGGATGTCAAATTTTCTATTCAACTCTGGGTTTTTCCTCAAGAATGCTTGAAAGTCCTCTATTCCACTGAATGACCATATTTTCCACTGAAATAAAACACTCAGTTTTGCTGGGTAGGTGACCCTTGGGTTCAGTCCCAGCTCTTTTGCCCTCTGGAATATCATATTCCATGCCCTTCAATACCTCAGTATAGAAGCTGCCAGGTCCTGTGCTACTCTGATCATGTTTCCACAATATTGAAATTGTTTCTTCCTGGCTGCTTGTAGTATTTTCTCCTTATTCTGGGGATTCTGGAACCTGGCTATAATATTCCTGGGAGTTTTCTTTTTAGGATCTTTTTCAGGATGTGATCTGTGGATTCTTTCAACCTCTATTTTGGCCTCTGGATGTAAAATATAAGGGCAATTTTCCTTAAGAATTTCTTGAAGGGTGATTTCGAGGTTCTTTCTTTGATCATGGCTTTCAGGTAGTCCAATAATTTTTAAATTATCTCTCCTGGATCTCTTTTCCAGGTCAGTGGTTTTTCCCATGAGATATTTCACATTGCCTTCTATTATTTCATTTGTTTTGATCTGCTTAACAGTATCTCCATTTCTCATAAAGCCATTAGCTTCCATTTGCTCCAGTCTAACTCTGAAGGAATGAATCTCCTCAGTAAACTTTTGAGATTCTTTTTCCATCTGGCAAATTCAGTTATTTAAGGCATTTTCTCCTCATTGCCCTTTTGGGCCTCCTTTGCCATTTGAGTTAGTCTATTTTTTAAGGTGTTGTTTTCCTCAGTCAGGCTGTTGACCCTCATTTCATATTTTTCCTGCATCCTTCTCATTTCTCTTCCCAATTTTTCCTCCACTTCTCTTATTTGATTTTTAAAGTCCTTCTTAAGGTCCTCTATGGCCTGTAACACACTCATATTTTCCTTTGTGGCTTTTGGAGCAGGATTTCTGACCTCACAGTCCTCTGACTGTTCTTTGTTTCGATCCTCTTTGCCCCCAAAATAGGAGTCTAATGTTGCATTTTTCTGTTTAATTTGTTTCCTTTGCCTTGGCATGTTGCCACTTAATTACTTGACTTTGGGGCTTGTTGCCACAGTATGACTCTGCCACCAGACAGGGGAGCTTCCATCCCAAACGTGTGGGGGGACAACTTCCGTTTCTGGCAAGGTGGATATCCACCCCACAATCTCCACCCAGATCACAATCCAGATCCAGGGAGGTTAAAGCAAAAGCAATTACCCCCCAGGGCTGATTGCTGGATCTCCCTACAGTTCACAGGCCAGGAGCTTGAGCTGCCACTGAAAACTGCAAAATGGCATGTCTCCTCAGCAGCTTCTAGCCCCCAGGGAAGGAAGCCGATGTGTTCCCCAAATACTGGTCCCAAAGTCCATAGGGCACTAACCCCTCACTTTGTCCTAGGCATATCTGTTTTGATAATTCTGGAATTATCAGCAGTTGGTGTTCTGGGGTCCTTCCAGTCGGCTGTTGGCCTGGCCACCCTGGGGCTAAAACCGTGACTCAGCCAGGCCTGGGTTAGGGTCCCAGAGAGCTGAGCTGTCGGTTCTCAGCACGCTGTTCTGGCCACTCCCATAGTGTTGTGCTGGCCACTGCCTGCACGGCTGCTGTGCTGTCCTCAGTGGGAGGTTAGCTTCTCTGTTTTGTTCTGTCGGTTCTGGAGCTCCAGAAGTTGTTCAGAGTCCAGCTTTCACATGGTTTGGTAGTGATGTAGGGGAGAGTGCTTTCGAAGTGCTGTTTCTACTCCACCATCTTGGACCCTTACATCTATTCTACCTTAAAATCTCATACCACTGAGAGTGACTAATGACTTTGTGCAACTCTGCCTCACTTTCATACAATTCATGCACAAGTCAAGACGTATCTGTAATGTCCTTGGCCCTCTTAGATAACAAAGGACAAAAAATAAATAAATTTAATAATAAAATATTGATAGTATTACCTAGTTGTCCCATGAGCCCAAGACTCCCTTTTATCTTCTAGAGAATGATCTATTTTTCATTTTCTTAGAGTATTATCAACCAGGGAAAGACAGGAGAGGGCCTGAAATACCTTTCAAGTATCTTTCAATGAGTCAATTGGAAAATGTAAACTACCAGGGACTAGGGACTGAAGGGTCTGTAGGTTATTCCTTCTTGGACTATATGGGGAGGTAACCATGGAGTAGCTTCTGGTTTGGCCCTTTTCCATCTCATCTGAAATATTTGGATGGGACAGAAAGATCAGCTGTGGCATCTATGACTGGTTTTGTCATTGATTATTTTGGGAGCTTTTTTTGGAATTGTGGGATTAAACCTGTCTGAGGGGCATGCTTCCCTAACATTTAATTGTGTAAAGTTCACCTTGCAGATCTGTAATACCATCTAGTGAGGAAATTCTTGAGAGTGTACTGCCTGCAGGTAACCATATTTCTTTTCATTATCCAAGCTCCTGACATGCAGCAAAATGAAACAAACCAAAAAAAAGGGGGGGGGGGTTGGGGAGGAGGCCTTGGAGGATTTTCTTAACACATACTCCAAAATACCTTGAGCTAAATTCACTTTTCTCTGGGGAAAAAAGACTATTAGAACTCTCAAAAAGTGACTCACAAAACTACCTTAAAAGTATGAAGTCCCAGAAATGTATGTTTTGAAATAAATGTATTAGGCTCACACTATATATAGCACAATATGCATCTAACAGGATTCTTATCATGTAAAATGATAATTGTAACTTGCTCCAGATAGCATGCTTCATTTTAGCAGTTTCTCTTAAATGTTAATTTCACAGAGATATCTGAATTTATTAAGGGAGTTACTAAGGACATCTTCCTACACCCCAAAGTAGATTCCATTGTATCAATAAGCAAATGTTCTATTACAGGCAGGTGACCCATTACTTTAAAAAGCACCAAATCTCATTCCCTTCCAATGCCAACCAATTTCTTTATTGCAAATTCAGTAACTAGGTTCAACTTTTCAGTTGCACAAGAAAAGAACAGAATGAGTTGCCTTGGGAAATGATTAAGTTATTTAAACAAATATGTTTGTTTTTCTCTGAAATAGAGATTTTTTTGAACAGCGGTATACTTTTTTTTAAGTTAATATATTTATTTTTTAGTTTTCAACATTCATTTCCGTAAGTTTTAAATTTTCTCTCCTTCCTTCCTTTCCTCCCTCCCCAAGTTGGCATGCAATCTGATACAGGCTTTCCATATACATTCCTATTAAACATTCCTATTTTCACATTATTCATGCTGTATAGAAGAATCATAATTAATAGGAGAAACCACGAGAAAGAAAAGAAGCAAGCAAAAAAGAATATAGTCTGCTTCACTCTCCATATTTCTTTTTCTGGATGTGGATGGCATTTTCCATCATGGCTCCCTTGGATTTGTTTTAGGTCCTTCCGTTGCTGAGAAGGGCTAAATGTATCAAAATTAGTCATTGTGCACTGTAACTGTTGAACAGCAATATTCTTCTAGTGATGGTGCATGGAAGAATACTAAAGAATACTAAAATTCTGAAAATTTTAATTTAAAAGTCAACCAAAGAGTTGTACAGAGTAAGCATGCTCCAGATACAACACGAAACAAAGTGAAATATTTTAAAGGTACTCATCAAGGAAATGTGTGAAGTGAAAAAAGAAAATAGACTGAATACATAGGATGAACGATAACTGATAAGCAAACCAATCACCTGATCATATGCTGGAGATCTGACAATTATTCAAGAAAGGACCCTGATGTTGAATTAACACCCTCTGATAAACTAATGAGAAGACATGAATCAGGGTTACATACTGTGACCAAGGAGGAATGGGTTGGAACCTGCATCACTGAAGTGAAAGCCACCATCAGTGAGATCACAGATCCATTGGAATATTGGCAATATTTCAATTGGTGGTTTATATAATAACCAATTCCAAATTGGTATGTGGAGTGTGCTTAAGGAAAATTGCTTTCATTTTTCTGGCATCATTCTCTACCCTAAGTCTGTTGTAAAAGGAAGGCAAATGAGATGTTATAGATCTTACCTGGTTTAATATGCACTCAATAACATAAAGCTAAGCAATACCAAGATAAAGGAACTACCGTAATGCAATAGTGTTCATTTACATTTCAATTTTCTAGAATGGGAAATTAATATCCTTCTGTCTTTTTCCTTGTTCCTCCTTTCAGGAGCAAGAACAAAGGACTTTGAGCTTTGGCCCCATCTCTATAGTTGATTTTCCTATTTTCTTTGATGATGTAGATTTCACTATGATACGCCAGGAACTGGGGTGGGGTAGAGAACAGCCTGACAACTTCCCTCAAATATCAAAGCCCTGCTCTTTTCCTTTGAAAGAAAGATGGAAGAGATTAAGATAAAATTCAAGTTTTGATTACGAGGCTCTACTGCCCAGGTATTATTTCTGAGGGGAAAAAAATTCATTTCATCAATCCCACCTGGCTCACATTCCACCCTTCTTCCACAAACTTGGAAAGCTATTTCAGATTCAAATTGGTTCACTCGGTATATAGTTGCCAAGTCTTAAGTCTCTGACTTTGTATAAACTCTATAATAAGAAAAACAATGAGGATTAGAATGTGCTTATCATTAATTAAAATGTGCTGACAACAAACAGTGGTGGATGAAAAAAATTAGTGTTGCTGATTGATTTATCACTAAGGTATGCCACTAAAAATGTATGCAATTTCTACAAAAAAAATCACTGAAGCCTATTAATCAATTTTCCATTTCCCATTTGGAAATGCATACTCAAACACACACACACGCACAAACACACACACACACACACACACACACACTAACATAGAACACACATGATCCAGTCTCATCTCCAAAAAGGGACACCATGTGTATTTATGTCAGGAGGAACTCTAGTGTATTGCTATTTTTTATTATTTTAATTTTTCATAATTCCACATTATAGAGATTTAAAAAAAATAAAAGTTAAACTCATAGGTATTAGAAATGAGTAGGACTATAGAAATCATCTAGTTCATCCAAACCAACTATTTTGCAAATGGAGAATCTGGTAACCAAAAGATTAAGTGATTTCCCTATTGCCAGAATAATGGCAAGTAGGAGAGATGAGATTCTCTCACATTTTCTAACTTTAAATTCATTTAATCATCCAGTATACCACATTGCTTCACCTCAAATAGTCTTGCAATAATAAAATTATCTTTCTGACTCTCACCTGTTTACTGATATTATTAGATATTCAAATAAATGTTAGAGCCAGAATCTTTGCAAGTGGAAATCTCAGAGTCACTCAGATCTCTTGGCATAAAAATAAGCTAGAATAAAACTGAAAGAATCTGTCATTCTGGTTTCCTTCTATATTACTATCCCACAACCCTCAAGAGAAAATGGGCCTTATTAGTTTCTATACTTACCTATAATCCAAAGGATATTCTTTCCTTTACTGATGTATCACACGAATCTGTCAGAGTTTCTAAGTATATATTTTATGGGCAGATGACATCTTTCTTTTCTTTGCTTTGCTTTGCTTTGCTTTTTTTATCTTATTTTATCTTGTTGGGATCTTCATAATTTTCCTAAGACAATTTAAATGGAAAAGATTCTGTTTCATGACATGGCATGGTATACTGTCCAGCTTTCACAGGCGTACAACAGGGAGGTCAGCAGAATGGCTCTGTAAACCTTCAGTTTAATAGTCAGTCTAATACCTTCTTTATCCCACACTTTCCTTTGGAACCTCCCAAACACTGAATTAGCTCTGGCAATATGTGTGTCAACCTCATTATCAATGAGGTTAATAAGCAAGCTTTGAGATTCTACTGAAGAGAGCACAACTACTATAGGCTGGCCATGATGTTCCAATACCTAACAATAAGCTTGCTTAAATGGTTATTTTGTGAGGAACTCACACAGGGCAGGCACTCACATGGTGGGCAGAAGAAGTGATACAAAGACCCTTTCAAGGTTTCTCTTAAGAACTTTAGAAGTGAATAAGTGACATGGTAAACCCTCACTTGAGACCACCCAGAATGGCATGCCCTCATCAGAGAAGGTGCTGTACTCTATGAGCAAAGCGAATTGAAATAGCTCAAAAGAAATGTGAGATGTACAAATTTAGAGAATCCACCCCAAATGTTCATGTGGACTATTTGTGTCTGATATGTGGCAGAGCATTCTAAGCTCATTTTGGTCTAATCAGCCACATTGGGATACATTGTAACTTGATTGCAACATTATGATGTCATTTTGGTCCTCTGAGAATGGAGGACAATAACCTTATGGGCAGATAATAGGATCTTACAATTAGCACCGATGATAATTATGGCAACAATTATGTAGCACTTTAAATTTTCAAAGTGCTTTGTATATCATCTCATTTCATCCTCACAACCAATCCATTAGGTTAGTGCCATCATTATCCCCAGGGGAGACAGCTGAGGAAACTGAGACTTAAGAGAGATTAAGGGATTTTTTCCTGGGTCACTTAGCTAGTTAAATGCCCAAGGAAGGATTGAAATTTGATTCTTCCTCAAATCTTCTAGGCTCCAAATCCTACTTCCTATCCATTTCATAACCAGACTGCCAGGATGGAGCTTCAATCTTTTGTTTTTTGTCCATGCCCTTCATGTTGCAGATGAAGACACCGGGGCTCAGTCACTCAGGTTCTAAATGTCAGAGCGATCATTCATATCCATGTACTCTGATTCCCAATCCAGGATTTTTCTGCTGTGCCATGTTGCCATCTGTATAGATATAGATAGATGTCTTTAAAGCAAATCCTATTCTCTCTTTAACATTCATTATAAAGTTTAAAAATTACGTTCTATTTTTAAAAAGAGAGACCAATTGATGGAATTAAATATTTCAGACAAAACAATTGAAAATTTGATTCAATTCAATAAATATTTATTAATCACCCACTATGAGCTAGTCACTCTGCTGAGTTCTAGGTATACAGATAGGAAAGAGGATAGTCCCTGTCCTCAAGCTTAGAATCTGTTGGTAGAAGAGAAAACATAAAAGCCATTGAAAAGAGTATAGGGAAAGAGAGTATATGGCACAACCTGGAAGCACCTGGCCCAGGAGGATGATAAGAGTTGAAATAAACAGAACTACTGATGGAAAGTGGAGAATGAAGCAAGATGGAAGCCAGACCCATGGTTTCCTGGGGGATATAGGGCAAGGGATAATTTTTGCACTTTTTTGAAGGGATACTGATTTGGTATTTTATTAGTACAAGAAATTTCTTGTGTGGAAGTTCTCTCCACGGATTCATATCATCAATTTGTTGATAAAACAACATAGGAGAGACAGGCGATTAAAAAAAAAATCTTAAACAAAACGAATCCAGCTAGGATACAAATGGAAGAGATTGACTAAAGAAAAATGTATTCATTACCTCTGATAGACAGCTAGCAGAAATATGTAATACTAAAAGACTTTCCCCAATAAAGAGTGGTCAAAGTTTTTGAGAACAAATAGTTTTCATAGAATTACAAGCCGCTGACAACATTATGAAAGACTGTTCCAAATCACTAATAATAAGAAAAGGAAAAGGTAAAACATACCTGAGGAGTTGTTTTTTGCAATAAAATATGTGTGTATATGTATATACACATGCATGTTTATTATATATACATATTTTATTTAATAGTTTAATATCATTGGTTCCATTGGTTCTGCATTTCTATCACCGGAATAACTTCTTGTTTAGCTCCAAAATTGAAAGTCACTCCTAACTGAGAAAGTATGTAATGGTTATACTGAATGGGAGCAAAGATGACGTTATCATCATAGCTAATATTTAACAGTAGCAATCAGTAAACCCTTATTAAATACCTACTATGTGTTAAGCTCTGGCTAAGTACTTTACACTTATTATCTCAGTTTATCCTCATAACAATCCTGAGAGGCAGGTGCTATTATTATCTCTGTTTTAGAGATGAGGAAACTAAAACAAGTGACTTGCCCACGATCACATAGCTGGGAAATGTTAGGCACTGGATTTGGATCTGTGTTCCTGACTCCAAGTCCAGCACTGTAATCATTACAAAACCTAGCTGCCTCAAAAGAGTAGTCAGCATTAACATTTATACACTTTTAGCTTCAAAGGGCATTATTATTTCCAAAGATTTGAGTTTTTGAGTTTTATAAACTTCCAAATTAACAGCAGGTTCATTATAAAAATGGTCTCAGAGACTGACCATCACAACTCTTTAAACTTTACTTTTTTTTTTCTTTCATAGCTCCTTTATAACTCCCACCGAAAAGAGAGGCTGAGGTTTAGAACTGAACCTGGTAGTAATCAATTAGGAGAGAACTCTGTTCTTGATTTCTTGCTGAATGTGGTAAGACCTTGTTTTGGCACTGGTGTTTATTGATGAAAAATGCATCTCTTTATTGTGTGACAAGGAATTATTCCAGATAATTAGCACAGTGTCTGGCATATAGTAAGTATTCAATAATTGCTTAGAGACTTGATCATACAATACTAAAAGGTTTTAGAGCCAGAGAAGAAAAGTAGAGTTAAAAGCATGCCAGAATTCTAATTGTGCATAGACTATGTGTTCAGAAGATTATTCAAAACCAAACTGTAGCAAATGGATCTTTTCCCCCCATTGCAGTTTTCTCATTTTCTTGAAATGGTTTTAAGTAGAAAATAGAATGTCAGAATTCCACAAAGCTGTGAATTTCTTTGCAGCTGATGAATCTGAATAAGAATCTCACAAGAAATAAAGTGTCTTAAGTCTTGGTTTGACAATTCCCAAATGCCCTTTCTGACTTTCTACATGCTTGTACTTATCATGCATAGGCAGTGTGTAAACTGCTGAGATCAGACAGAATACCTCTCTGTCCTCTTTTGTATATATTTCTAGGACAAGGGGACAAAAAAAAGATGTTGTCTACGGGAGGTTTTCTCTACTCTTCACTATTTGAGACAATTCTGCGGGGATTCTGACCTTTAAGTTATGGTGTTAGATTTCATCATATCATTTTTTTGGTTTGTGTGGATAATATTATGTGGATCTGCATTGCTATTTTTATACATGATGCCCCATTTCAATATTAATAAAGATTGCTTAAATTTGCCACCTCCATGCTCTTACCACCTCCAACATATAGAGGTTCATGAGATCCTAGATCTAGATTTAGGAAGGGATATTGTGAGGCAACAAGTCTAGTTGTATCAAACTCAAATAGAAACAGTATATAATATATGTGTGTATGTGTGTGTATCTATATGTAGAGAGAGATACTATATCTATATATGTGTGTATACACACATCTACATATATACATACATATATTATACTTATATTTACACACTTATGTGTATATACATACACACGTAAATACAATCACTATAGTCTCATATATGTATATATATTTCTTTTTTAACAAACTTTTACATTATCTCTTCATTTTTGTTTTTTGACAATAATACATTGAAACCAACTCATGCCTACCATCTGCCTTTCTTTGTCATTTGGGTGATCATCAATTTTAATTTTTGGGAGATTATAGTGTTCCATGACTCACGATTATACAACATCTTTAGATGAAAATTGCTGTTCTTAAGATGGGACTCTGTTTTAAATAAAAACTTTGAGAGATTATAAAAACTTCACAACTTTTCAAAAAGTAATTCAACCTACTTTGTTTCAATTCTGGAACAACTCACTCTACATTTGTAGTGTATGTCATATACTATATGCATACATATACATAAATATATGTATTATTATATGTATATATGTGTACATGTTTTGTGTGCAGTGTGTACTTATCTGTACATGCAGATACACACACACACACACACAAACACACACACACATATATATATATATATATATATATATACACACATATACATATACTCAAGACTAGCAGTATAAATTTTCCACATAACTGTAGAACAGTGTCATGTGCAAACATCACCTTGAAATGCTTGCCACATTTGAGGAATCACTCTTTGATGTGGGTTCACCACCAAATCTCCTTGAACATGTTTTATCAGAATACATCTCCCTCTTTTATGTGTTTGATACAAATAGCATACCATTCAAAAAAGTTATCTCCTTCATCATATATTTCACAGAGTCCTGTATGATTTTGACAAGTACAGGGAAAGCAGTTTCTAGAGGAGAGAATGGAAGGCAATATTTATTCTAGCAAATCATTTTATAATAATCAACAACTGATAAACTCAGTAGGATCTTATATACTCTACATTACTGAGTTAATTGTGTGTAAATAAAGATGTCATCTACTTACTGACTATGACTTGATTTTCTAATATCCTCATGCAATATGCCCTCTTTGGAAGGGCTGGTTAAAAACTGAAAAGGACAAGGCTCGCATGCAATACAGCAGTGGGAATAGTCCCATGGGTGACTGCTGGACTTCCAGCTAGGGCAATAGGAAGACTTGATATCAGAGGAGAAAAGTGTCCTCAACGAATGCATAAACTATCCAAATTCAAAATTTTATTTAGCTGGGAAAGCAGACAAATGGATCATTAGTTATTTATAGTAATAAATATTACACAGTGATAAATAATGCAATTTGATTTTTTAAAAGCATTTGGTACCTTTCCCTCCTTGTTTTTTGTTGAAAATTGATTCCTTAATGACACTGTGTCACCTACAGCACAGACCTCCTCTTGGTCTAAATCTATATAGCTAATCCATCTGCTTTTCCTATGTTTTTCCTTTTCCCTTTTGTAAAGAAATGTGTGATCAAAATGAAGGCTGCCTTCTTTATAAACAATGTAGTAACTCTTCTGCCCTTGATGGTGAAAAATCTGTAGTAATTTGAAAAATATTCTCTATATTTTTATCTTCTTTCCAGTTTCATCATTAAATATCCTAACATCTTTGTTTATATGAGTCTCTTATTTAGTTTTATTTAAATTTGTTTTTCCTTACCCTTAATTCTTTCATTTTTTTAAGGCAAGAGTATTAAAAATTTTCCATCACCCTTGACTGTAAGATTTTATGGATTTATATTAATAATAATTGCTATAATTTATATAGTACTTTTAAAAGATATGAAGTGGTTTATATGTTATATCGTTCAATCCTCATAATAGCCCTGTGATGTAGGTGCTATAATTTTTCATTTTCCAGAAGAGGAAGTAGAGGCTGTGAAGAGACAGTGAATTGCCAAGAATAACACATAAGGAGGCTTCAATCAAGTACCCCTGACTTTGTCAGTATTCTATCCACAACACAATCTGACCACCAAATTTTATACTCAAACTGGGTATTTCTCTTACCTAATATATCTCTCCATTTGTTAAGCAAATTTAAGTTTCCTAAAAAGATTTTTTTTTTCTCCTCACTAGTAGCAATTTATGACCATTAGTTTAAAAAAAATGAAAGCTGTTGGTGATATCTTACCTCCATAGATTTTTCATGCATTACATGCTTTAGCACCGAGAGCTTAATTGAATAGCTCAAGTTGTAGTTACAATTGCATACCACGTTTTTTTTTTTTGTTTTGTTTTGTTTTGTTTTTCTTTTATCTTAATTTGTTCCATTTGCAATGTTTTAATTTTCATCCTTGCTTTGGGACCTTGGTTGTTTGTCTCTACAAGGGTCAGTCTGACTTTAACACTAACTCTGTGTTTCTACCAGTGGTCTTTCCTTGGCCTTCTCTCTTTCTAATTGACATCATAAGCTTATAATTATGATTAAGCTATATGATTACCAATTCAATATGCCAAGTTCTAAACTCTCCTCTATTCTGAATCATCAACTAACTATTGGATAATTTGAATTTATTCCCCATAAGCACCTCAAATTCAATATTTCTGAAACAAAGCTAAAGTTTCTATTATTGTCAAGGGGAAAAGCATCTTTTCAGTTTCTCAGTTCATGTTATTAAGTTCAGTTCATGGCCTTGGATTTATACTCACCTCTTCAAACTCCTTCAAAGTTGCATATCTATTCTACTGCCAGATCTTGTTATTTTTTACGCCAAAGAATCTGGTGCTTCTCTTCCCTTCTCTCTACATACATGTCCACCACTATAGTTTAGGCCAGGGGTGGGGAATGTGTAGCCTCTATGCTGCATGTGATGGTCCTTGGGTGCAGACTTTTGACTGAGTCCAAGTCTTATAGAACAAATTCTTTTATTAAGGGGATTCATTTTATGGAGTTTGAATTCAGTCAGAGGGCTGCAGCTGAGGGCCTGGAAGTTGCAGGTTCCCCACCCTTGGTTTAGGCTCTAATAAGGTCTAGCTTCTACTGTTGTAATATCATTCTGATTGACTTCCAGTCCTCAAGTCTTGACCCTTGTCAATTCATTCTCTGCATAACAGTCTAAAGGATTCCTCCAAAGCAGAAATCTAACCATACCATTACTTTTTACGATTATTTATTTTTAGTCTT
Organism: Gymnobelideus leadbeateri; assembly: GCA_011680675.1. Taxonomy (NCBI): domain Eukaryota; kingdom Metazoa; phylum Chordata; class Mammalia; order Diprotodontia; family Petauridae; genus Gymnobelideus; species Gymnobelideus leadbeateri. The sequence continues at coordinate 19,923 of WOXC01000294.1, forward strand.
CAACATTCATTTCCACAAGATTTTGAGTTCGAAATTTTCTCCCCATTTCTCTCCTCCCTCCCATCCCAGGATAGCATGCTTTCTGATTACCCCTTTCCCCAGTCTGCCATCTCCTTTATCAACCACAACACCCTTTCCATGACAGTCATTTTTTAAAAGAATAACTATATTTCCCTCCATTCTATCCTAACCCCCCATTTATTATATTCTCTCCTTTGACCATGTCCCTTTTCAAAAGTATTTGCTTTCAACTATCCCCTTCCCCAACTTGCCCTCCCTTCTATCGTTCCCCCACCCTTACTTTCCTGTATGGTGAGATACCCAACTGAGTCTGTTTGTTATTTCCTCCCTAAAACAAATATGATGATAATAAGGTTTACTCATTCCCTCTCACTGCCTCCCTCTTCCCCTTCATTGGGAAAGGTTTTTCTTGCTTCTTTTATGTGAGATAATTTACCCCATTCTTTCTCTCCCTTTCTCATTCTCCCAATATATTCTTCTCAAATCTATTTTTTTTTATTTTAGCAAATGCTTTATTAAGTTCTGGTTTACATCATTCATTTCAGCCAGATTCTGAGTTACATTTTTCCCCATTTTCCCCCTACCCACCACCCCAGAAGAGCAGTCCCACAAGATATCCCCTCATCCAATCGTCTCTCTCCCATATCTTCTCCCATACCACCTTCAACTTTGCCATTAGGGTAAGGTGAATCTCTGTACCCCAATGCCTGCAAAATAGTATTAATAATAGTATTTATATGCATTTGAAACATTTAATTACAAAACCTCGAATTTCAGATCCATTCCCTTCCTCCCTTGTCACCCACTCCCTCTGGGAAGAAAAACAACTCAGTATGTGTTGTATATGTATAGCTATGCAAAACATTACCCTAGTAGATATATTGTAAAAGACTGTCTATAATTCCCTCCCACCCACCACCTGGTCCACTCCCCTCTCTGATCCTGTCCCTCTTTGCAAATGGGTACATCCAACCTCCCATCCCCCCAGAATGACCTCCTCTCCATCATCCCCCCTCTCATCCTCCTTCCTGCCACTCTCCTGCAGGGCGAGACATCCCATTTGGTATGTATGTCATTCTCTCGCTGAGCCAAATTCAATGAGAATATGGTTTTGCCTTTTTGCCTTCCTGTTCTTCCCCTCCCCTGCAACCACTTTCCCCTGCCTTTTCAACATGAGATAGTTTAACGCCCCCCCCCATCTCTCCCCATCTCCTCTTGCCATTTTCCTCTCTCACCTCTTATCTTCACCTCTTAAGTATCATCCCTCCCCACCAAATTCAACCTGTACCCTCTATCCATTTATAACTGTAAACACGTATACACACATTCACATGTGTATTCATGTGCCCATATATCCATATATATATATATATATATATCTTTTCATAATGAGGAAACTTTCATCAGTCACAGTTATTGTTTTTCCATGTAGGAATGAAAATAGTTCAACTTTGATAAGTTCCTTTTGATTCCTTTTCCCTGATTACCTTCTCAAGCATTGTTTGCTTCTTGTGTCTGGGCTGTCCTCAGTGGCAGGTTTGCTTCTCTGTGTCGTTTTTTGGGTGCTGGACCTCCAGGAGTTGTTCAGCGTCCACCTTTTACATTGTTTGGAAATGGTGTGGGGCAGAGCACCTTGGAAGTGCTGTTTCTACTCTGCCATCTTGGCTCTGCCCCTCTTCTCTCACAGCTTAAATTTATTTTTTAGATATCATCCCTTCATATTCAACTCACTCTGTGCTTTCTGTCTGTCTTTCTGTCCATCTATTTATCTCTCTACACATATTTTTGTATATGTATATTCACTACAATGATCCTAATACTGAGAAAGGTCTCATGAGTCATGAATATCATCTTTCCATGAAGGAATGTGAACAGTTCAACTTTAATAAATTTCTTCTGATTTATCTTTCCTGTTTACCTTTTCATGTTTCACTTGATTCTTGAATTTGAAAGTCAGATTTCCTGTTCAGCTCTGGTCTTTTCATGAAGAATGCTTAAGAGTCCTTTATTTCATTGAATGTCCATTTTGTCCCCTTAAGGATTATACTCAGTTTTGGTGGATAGGTGATGCTTGGTTTTAAACCTAGATCCTTTGACCTCCAGAATATCATATTCCAAGTCCTCTGATCCATTAATGTAGAAACTACAAGATTTTGTGTTATCCTGATTGTATTTCCACAATATTTGAATTGTTTTTTTTTGTTTGTTTGTTTTTTGTTTGTTTGTTTTTTCTGGCTGCTTACAATAATTTCTCCTTGACCAGGCAACTCTGGAATTTGGCTACAATATTCCTAGGAGTATTCTTTTTGGGATCTCTTTCAAAATGAGATTAGTGGATTCTTTTTCTATATTCTATTTCTATTTTCTTCTCCAATTCTAGAATATCAGGACAGTTTTCCCTGAAATTTTCTTGAAAGATGATGTCTAGGCTAGTTTTATTTAAATTGTTTTGTTCTGTTGATTCTTTGAAATTGGCTTTTGGGTACTCCAGCAATTTTCAAATTATCTCTCCTTGATCTACATTCCCAGTCAGTCATTTTTCTAATGAAATATTTCAAATTGTCTTCCACATTTTCATTCTTTGTCTCTGTTTAATAATTTCGTGATTTCTCATAGTCATTAGCTTCCATTTGCTTCTTTCTAATGTCTAAGGAATTTTCTTCAGTGATCTTTGTACTTTCTTTTCCTTTTGACCAGTTCTATTTTTTGTTTTGTTTTATTTTTGTTTTTGCTCTGTGGGGGAAGGGCAAGACAATCGGGGTTAAATGACTTGCCTAAATTCATACAGCTAGTAAGTGTCAAGTGTCTAAGGCTGGATTGAACTCAGGTCTTCCTGATTCCAGGACCAGCACTCTACACACTGTACCACCTAGCTGCCCTGGCCAATTCTACTTTTTAAGGCATTCTTCTCCCCATTTGCTTTTTGGATCTCTTTTGTCATTTCAGTTAGTCCATTTTAAGGTATTATTTTCTTCAGTAATTTTGGGATCTTCTTTAGCAATCTGTTGAATAATTTTTCATTATTTTCTTACATCACTCTCATTTATCTTCCCAATTTTTACTCTTCTTCTCTTACTTGATTTTCAAAATCCTTTTTGAGCTCCTCTACAACCTGCAACCAATTCATATTTTTCTTGGAGGATTTTTATATATGAGCTTTGATTTTGTTGTCTTCTTCTGCTGTTATGATTGATCTTCTTTGTCAACAAAGTGATATTCTATAGCCTGCAATTTTTCATGCTTTTGCCCATTTCCCAGTGAAATATATGACTTTCTAACTCTTTGTTAAGGTAGAGCTCTGCTTCCAGTGTGTAGGGTGTCCTGTCTCAAAATTCAGGGATTTTGTGCAACTGTTTTCAGAGATTCTTCTAGGGAACTGTAAATTTTCATTTCTTCCAAGGTGGTGTGATCAAAGTAGAGGTGTACACTCCTTTCCTGGCTTCTGCTCTTTTCTGTGATTGACCACAAACACTCTTTTGTGCCTTGGAACTGGGAGAAGGATTCTCTCTGCACTGCAACCATAAGCTCTGCCACACAAGCACTCCTCCTCAGCCCAGGACCCCTACCCAGGTCTGTGACCCAGATCTAAGCAGAGCAATGCAAAATAATCCTTCATCAGGTCAAGCAAATAGATCCATGCACTCCTCCTTTGATTAGCCACTTGAGCCCCATACAGTATATGGGCCAGGATCACTGGAAGTAGCTGCTGTTGCTGCTACTGTGGCCCACCATCTCTGCTGCCTCGGGGCTAGGGCTGGACTGTGCTTCTCTCTCACAAATTTCTGACAGAGTTTCCCCCTGACCTTCTGTGCTGTCTTTGGTTTTTGTGGGCCAAAATGTCTGGAATCTACCACAGCTGCCAGTGATTCATTCCCCTGAGGCCTGCTCTGGCCCTCTCTATTTCAGTGGCTCACTCGCTGTGCTCCATTCTCAGCTCTGTATCATAGACTCTTCTTGTAAACGTTCCAGGCTGTCTGGGGCAGGAGAGTTGTTTCATTCCACCATTTTGTGGGTTCTGCAGCTCTAGAATTTGTTTAGAGTCATTTTTACATGTATGTGGAGGGGTTTGGGGTAAAGCTCAAGAAAGGCCCTTCTTTTACTCTGACATCTTAGTTTTACTACCACATTATTTCTTTGCTCACTAAAATTCAGTGGCACCCCATTACCTCTAAGATCAAAGGTGATATTCTGTTTGTCATTTGAGGTCCTTTACACAACCTGCTTCTAAGCTATATTTTTATTCTTATTGTACATTACTCCCTTTTATGCACTCCATGGTCTAACCAAACTGATTACTGTGTCTTTCATGTGATCCTCTACCTTCTGACTTTATATATTTACACAGACTATCCTTCACGCTGTAGTCTTCTTCCTCCTCACCTCTGACCCTTTCAATGTCCTTTAAAGCACAGATGAAGTACAAATGCCCATAAAAAATATTTTATGGTCCCCTTAACTGCCAATGCCTAACCCACAAAAATTATCTTGTATTAATTTGTAAATAATTACTATATATGTGTACATATATTGTCCTTGATAGAATGACTGCTCCTAGAGTATAAGAACTCTCTCAATTATGTCTTTGAATCCCTGGCATATAGCACAATGGTTGCCATTTAGGAAACAATCAATGCTTTGATTGAAATAAACAAATATTGAAGTATATGAATATGATTCAGGTTATTTACAACAGATGTTGGCATGTGTAATGGCAAGCCCAGAAGTAGTTCACACCTTGTATCAGCTATTGAATTAACACCTTTTTTCAGTCTGTTAGGAAACAGAACATATGGGGCAGAGTCAAGATGGCACAGTAGAAAAAGCACTTCTGCTGAGCTCTCGCCCACAGCACTTCAAAATTATGTAACAAGGGGACACTGAATGACCTCTTGAGCTCCAGAACCCAGAAAATAATACAGAGAAGCTAACCTCCCACCAAGGACAGCCTAAAAGCCCAGCAGGGAACAGCCAGCTCAGTGCTCTGGGAGTGGAGCTCAGACCCACGTGAGTCAAAGGTCATTTTTAGAGACCCACATGGGAGGAGAGTCAGTTTTAGCTCCAGGGCAGTCAGACCAGCAGCTGGCTGGGGAGACTCCAGAACACCAGCAGCTGTGGTATTTCCAGAATTACCAACACATAGATGCCTAGGAAAAAGTGAGAGGTCAGTGCCTGATGGACTATGGGACTGGTTGGGAGAGTGCTTCAGCTTCTCCCCTTGGGGGCAAGAAGCTGTTGAAGAGCCAGCACAGATTTTGCAACACTGCCACATTGCAGCTTCAGCTCCTGGCCTGCAAACTGTAGGGGGATCCGGCAATCAGTCTGTGGGGTAATTGCTCTTGCAATACCCTTCTTGGATCTGGATTGCTGTCTGGGGTGTGTGACCAGCTTGCCAGAGTATGTGCATGCTTCACAGAGGCCACCCAACTAATACCTCCAGAAGCTGAGAAAACCCCAGCATTTGGGATGGTAGCTCCCCTGGCTGGTGGCAGAGTACTACTATGGCAACAAGCCCAAAAGTCAAGTAATTGAGTGGCAACATGCCTAGGCAAAGGAAACAAAATAAACAGAAAAATTCAACATTAGACTCCTATGTTGGGGGCAAAGAGGACCAAAACATGCAATAGGAGTAAGACTGTGAGGTCAGAAATCCTGCACCAAAACCCCAAAGAAAATAGGAGCTGGTTACAGACCAAAGAGGACCTTAACAAGCAGATAAGAGAAGTGGGGGGAAAATCAGGAAGAGAAATGAGAAAGATGCAAGAAAAGTATGAAATGAGAGTCAACAGCCTGACTGAGGAAAATAACACCTTAAGAAATAGACTAACTCAAATGGCAAAAGAGGCTCAAAAAGGCAATGAGGAGAAGAATGCCTTAAAAAGGTGAATTTGCCAGAAGGAAAAAGATTCTCAAAAGCTCACTGAGGAGAATAATTCCTTCAGAATTAGACTGGAGCAAATGGATGCTAGTGACTTTATGAGAAATCAAGGTGCTATTAAGCAGATCCAAACAAATGAAAGAATAGAAGGCAATGTAAACTATCTCATGGGAAAAATGGCTGACCTGGAAAATAGTTCCAGGAGAGATAATCTAATAATTATTCAATTACTTGAAAACCATGATCAAAGAAAGAATCTAGAAATCATCCTTCAAGAAATTCTCAAGGGAAATTGCCCCAATGTTTTAGACCCAGATGGCAAAATAGAGGTTGAAAGAATCCACCAATCTCCTCCTGAAAAAGATACCAAACAGAAAACTCCTAGGAGTATTACAGCCAGGTTCCTGAATTCCCAGATCAAGGAGAGAATATTACAAGCAGCCAGGAAGAAACAATTTTAATATTGTGGAAACACAATCAGGATAGCACAGGATCTGGCAGTTTCTACACTGAGGGATCAAAGGCCATGGAATATGATATTCCAGAGGGCAAAGGAGCTGGGATTAAAACAAAGAATCACCTGCCCAGGAAAACTGAGTATGATATTTCAAGGGGAAATATGGGCATTCAGTGGAATAGAGGATTTCAAGCATTCTTGAGGAAAAAACCAGAGTTGAATAGAAAATTTGACATTCAGATACAAGAAATAAGAGATGCTTGAGAAGGTAAACAGGGAAAAGAAATCATTATGATCTCATCAAATTTAAACTATTTACATTCCTATAGGGAAAATGATGTAACTGATGAAACTTTTCACAGCATGAAAATAGTTGAAAAAGGGTATATGGGCATATGAATACATATGTGAGTGTATGTGTGTATATATGTTTTCAGGTCTACATGGATAGAGAGTACAGGTCGAATTTAATAGGAAGGGATGATACTTAAAAGGTGAAATTAAGAGGTGAGAGAGGAATATAATGAAAGGAGGTGAGGAGAGACAGAATGGGGTGAACTATCTCAAAAATAAGCAAGGTAAATCGTTATAAGGGAGGGGAAGAAGAGAAACAAAAAAAGCAAATCCTTATTCTCATTGAATTTGGATCAGGGAGAGAATGACATACATACTAAATCAGGTTTCTCACCCTACAGGAGATTAGGGGAGAAGGGGATGATTGGAGAGCAACAAAAGGGAGGACAGGCTGGTGGGGGGGAAGTTGGAAGCACCCAGTTTTGAATAGGGACAGGACCAAAGTAGGGAGTGGAAAAGGTGCGAGGTGGGATAGGAAGGAGGGAAATATAGTCAGTCTTTTACAATATACTTAACTTGGTAATGTTTTGCAAAGTTAAACATGTACAGTATATCCTGAGTTGCTTATCTTCCTTTTATAATCAAATTTAAAAATATATATATATCAATACTATGATTAATACTATTTTGCATATAATTGGGAGATAAGAGGTGCAGGCATTGGGGCACAAGGATTCACCTTGCCCTACGGGAAAAGTCGAAGGGGGTATACTAGAAGACATGGGAGAGAGCAGATTGGATGAGGGGATATCCTGTGGGACCACTATTCTGGGGTGGAGGATAGGGCAAAAATGGGGAAAATTTGTAACTCAAAATCTGACAGAAATGAATTATGTAAACCAGAAGTTAATAAAGCATTTGAAAAAAAGAAGAAAAAAAAAGAAACAAAACATGTGATCTCCAAAACTTGTGAACTCTTGGAGGGGAACTAATGACTATATAAGTATAGCCCCAGGGCTAGAGAAGGCAGGAGCTTAAAAGAGGACTCTTATGGTGGTAGAGTCAAGGGGAATACTTGTGGTATCCCAACACTCTGTTTTTCTGCTCTGTCTCTGTTTATGTTTGTTTGTGTTTCTTTGTACAGAAGCCCTGGGGCCTTACTGGTAGCCCTGAAAGAGGATTTAATGGTTGTATGTTTACACAAGTCCTGGAGGAGGGTTTTGGAGGACCGGGGACTTTTCTGATGATTTGTGCTGACCTCTTGGACCTTGTTTGTGGGTCAGTGTTGATTTCTATGTTGATGATTTGTGTTAACTTCTCAGTCGTTGTTGGTGGGTCTGAGTTGATTTCACAGGCAGATGGTGAATTGATGATGGTGCCAGAAATGTATATAAATACTATTGTGGCTCTGTTAAGTTGTGTCTTCCCAGAAACAGGAACTGTGAAGGACTTGAGGTAGACTGGATACTGTGAGATTTAATATGGAATGGGAACTGGACTAAGAATTGTACAAGGAGCTGGACAAGGAATTGAGAGCTGCCTGCCTTTGAGTCCAGGTGACAGTTTGATCTGAGACCATGGAAGAGGAACCATAGAAACTGAGAACCAGCCTCCAGTCAGGCTGAAAGAAGACTTTACTTGGATACCATGTAGTGACTGAGAAGATTATGATTTACTCTGACCTAGGGGTGGATGGCCTCTATATTTTCTATTACCCCTTATGAGGTTACTGGGTAGTGACTGATGACTAAGTAGTGATTGATGATTGAATAGTGACTGATTTGTAACTTAGTGTGCCCCACGAGTGGAAAATTTTGACTATTGTATTTTGTGGCCCTTAAGGAGACAAGGCTCCTTAAAGATGATTGAATGATTGAGTTACTAAATGATTATACTTTGTTGAAAGATGTTGTGACCACTTTGGTAAAAACTATGTAGCCATTTTAGTGATACGTCATTGTGAAATCTGTACTTTGATTTTCTGTGAATGTTTTGCTCTGATTTGTTATTAAATATAGTGTTCACTATACTGTGTAATCAGAACCTTGAAAGCTATTCACACCAGCAGTCCTCTGGAAAGCTGCTTGTGCATAGCTTTACTGCATGTAAATTGTAATTGTTATTTTCTAAAATTTTATTAGTAATTCAATATGAGATAACCAAATATACCATGATAGGAGGTTTTTCATTGCCTTAATGGGTATGATAAAACTAACTCAATCAACCTCTTTATTCCTTAAATCTTTGCATCCGCTTTGAATGCTTTAGCACAGACCTGTCAGGAACGTCTGTCCCAGCTGCTTCGGGCCAACTCTCTCCTGCTTCCTGCTCGCGCTTAACCCGTCTGCTCTCCAGCCACCGCCATGCTGTCCTCCCGCACCCCTCTCTCCACAGTCACCGACCAGCAGCAACTTCGCCTTTCGCCTCTAAAGGCGCTCAAGCTTACAGACAAGGAAAATACGCCTCCCTCCGCCAACAGCACCCGTATCCTGGCCAGTAAGACAGCGAGAAAGATTTTCCAGGAGCCCTCGGAGCCGGTGAACGCTAAAGCGCCCGCCGGGGCAGCCCTCCCCAGCCCTGAAGACGAGCCGCTCCTGAAGGAGAATCCCCGGCGCTTTGTCATCTTCCCGATTCAGTATCATGACATTTGGCACATGTACAAGAAAGCAGAGGCCTCTTTCTGGACAGCTGAGGAGGTGGATCTCTCCAAGGATATTCAGCACTGGGAAACACTGAAGCCTGAGGAGAAATACTTCATATCTCATGTGTTAGCTTTCTTTGCAGCAAGTGATGGCATAGTGAATGAAAATTTGGTGGAGCGGTTCAGCCAAGAAGTACAGATAACTGAAGCTCGCTGTTTCTATGGCTTCCAAATTGCTATGGAAAACATACATTCTGAAATGTATAGTCTCCTTATCGACACTTATATTAAGGACCCCAAAGAAAGGGAATTTCTCTTCAATGCCATTGAAACACTACCTTGTGTTAAAAAGAAAGCTGACTGGGCCTGAGATGGATTGGAGACAAAGAAGCAACATATGGTGAACGTGTTGTAGCTTTTGCAGCTGTTGAAGGAATCTTCTTTTCTGGTTCTTTTGCATCCATATTCTGGCTCAAGAAACGTGGTTTAATGCCTGGATTAACTTTCTCCAATGAACTTATTAGTAGAGATGAGGGTTTACACTGTGATTTTGCCTGCTTAATGTTCAAACACCTGGTACACAAGCCTTCAGAGGAAAAAGTAAAAGAAATTATTATCAATGCTGTTAGAATAGAACAGGAGTTTTTGACTGAAGCTTTGCCTGTAAAGTTGATTGGAATGAATTGCACTTTAATGAAACAGTACATTGAATTTGTAGCAGACAGACTTATGTTGGAATTAGGCTTTAGCAAGATTTTTAGAGCAGAAAATCCATTTGATTTTATGGAGAATATTTCATTGGAAGGGAAAACCAACTTCTTTGAGAAGAGAGTAGGAGAATATCAGATAATGGGAGTGATGTCAAGTCCAACTGAAAATTCTTTCACCTTGGATGCAGACTTTTAGATGAACTGAAGACATGCTATTACTTAGCTGGTTTTTTTTGTTTCCACCAAGAAAATCAGTTACTTTTAATGCTACACAGTGAAGTGACTGTACTAAGAAATGGCCATTATTGGCATTTGAGACTGTTGTGTAGCTACCTCAGAAAAATCTCGTTTGATGTTTGCAAGTGGTGTTGCTTAGGATGTGGTGGTACTTGACATAAGCTACTCGGATTTTTGTGAAAGATCTGAAAATGAAAGTGTTAATGCTTTAGCAAGAAGACTGATCTTAGATGACTTTCTGTAGCTTGAATGTCTTAACCATTTTGGCTTTAGAACGGGGAGACCCCTTAAGCTAGTTTATTGCAAGATTAAACCCTTGGTTTTTAGGCAGATCCATACATAGTTGGAAAAATGGCAGCCTCACTGCCTGCTGCAAAGCAGGTTTTAAAAGTTTACTTAATTCTTTTTTTAATAGTTTGTACATAAAGCTGGCACTTTACATAAAAATAAAAAAACCCATTTGTACTATTAAAAAAAAAATCTTTGCCTCATCTTTTTCAAGATAATCCTTTCCAAGGAGTCCAAAATTTGGCAACATGTTGAAGTCAACAATTTGTCTTTCAGAATCCTGTCTTCTTTTACTATCTTATTTTTCCACTGTTCTTGCCATATGCAGAGTATTATTTAGCTGTCCAATCCTATGCAACCATATAAAGAAGTAAAGACAAAAAATGATTCATGTTGAGGTTATTACACCCACCCCAGACTAATATATGGTGAAATTTATTCTTCCTAGAAAAATTATATTTTAACAGAATACTAAGAAGAAAGCAGTGCTTCACTCAAAAAAAAATCACTAATGATATAGTTTGGACTTCAGTGGACATATGGAAGCATAAAGAAAAATTATGACATCACCAGAAGTCATTGATTCTTTGGTATTAGAACCCTGAATTGCTCTGAAATTGGTCCCTTGGCCAAATGTGTTCCCTATACACATGACAAAACATACTATATCCCTGATCTTTTCCCTATCATTTCATCTTATTGTACATGTTATTTTTGCTTCCTTCCCTAATGATGGTATTTTGATCTGTGGAAGAATGTACCCCAGTGAGTAGGGGGTTTTTTGTAATTTATTTTATTTTATTAATGCATACTCTTGCTATGTAGTTAAAATAAACATATCTGTGATATATAGTGATTTATTTGATTACAAATTAACAGCTGAAAGGGACTGTGGAAGTCATTCAGTATACAAGGCCCATAGGAAAGAAAATACTTGCCCACTGTGATATGTATAGTAAGTAGCAGAACAAGAATTTGAACTCAGGTACTTTGACTCCAAATCCATTGCCTGTAGGGATTCATGTATTAGAGTAACCTGTTAATGAAAAATAGAAAATGATTCTGAACCACTCAAGTGGTGGATTTGTTATTTTGGTAGTAATGGTAGTAGAATATTGATAGCAGATCTACCAGTTATATAGCAAAGTCTTCTAAAAGAAGACTCAGTAAAAAGTAACTATGAGTAAAAAAATAAAGATACAACATATAATGGAAAATACTTTATTATGATGAAAAGAAATATGAAAACCCTGAATGGAAGTCAAAGAAAGATAACAAATTCAAGGATACCTACCAGAAATAATGGATTAATTAAAAAAATATATGAAAGTTTATAAACTTTCAGACAAATAAAAAAGTAAATGTGAAAATAAGGTGGAAATTAAAGCCAAATTAAGATAGAGTTCAGAATAATAAAATTAGAAAAGAATACGACATAAGAAATTAGGCAATATAGAACAACAAAGGTAAGATCAACCAAAATAGAAAAGTTTGGGAAAAAGATAATATGAGATTTTGACCTCAAAATGGAGGAAATTTTAGAACCAAAACAAATAGTAGCATCAAGACACACAAATTTATACAAATTAGAGTAGCTGGTGGCTGTCCTTTGCATTTGTAGAGGAGCAAAATGACATCATTATGTCATGGTCAATGCATAGTCTGTCCAAGAGTGGCTGATCAAACCAATATGAACTCAGAAGGCTCTACCACAGGTTGGGTACAAATAGTACACAAGAACACTCGCAATGGAGATGTCTCTAAATGTGCACATCTCCCATTTCTTTTGAACTATTGCGATTCTGCTTTACCCATAGACCACATTGACTTCTTTGATGCTGGCATACCATGATGGATGGCCCTATGTCAATGTCTTCCATGTCTCCTGATTGATTCCAAAGTCCTTCATGGAGACCTTGAGAGTGTCTAATGTCACTTCTTCTGACCTGAGTATGAGCACTTGCCTTGTGTGAGTTCTTCTTAAAATAGTCTTTGGAATTTGAACAATGTGGCCAGCCCATCAGAGTTGCATTATCTGCAGGAAAATTTGAATGCTTGATAATTCAGCTCAAGACCTCTCAGTGTATGGTACTTTATCTTGCCAGTTGATCTTCAGAATCTTCCTAAAAATTTAAATGGAAGTGATTGTTTCCTGGCATAGTGTTGGAAGACTCTCCAGATTTCGTAGGTATACAACAATGATATCAGCCCAATGGCTCTATAGAGCTTCAGTTTTGTAGGCAGTCTAATACCTCTATTCTCCCACATTTACCCTCAGAGACTTCCAAACATGTAGTTAGCTCTGAAAATAGGTACTTCAAGCTCATCATATATGTGGATATCCTTGGAAAGTATATTGCCAAGGTAAGTGAACTTATCTAGTACATTCAAAATTTCCCCATTTGCTGGAACCAATGGTTACGCATGTGGATGATGCAGTGCTAGCTGGTGGATAATCTCTGTTGGTGTTCATTTTCAGGCCAAAATTAGCACAAAGAGCCTATGTCCATTTGATATTAAGAAAGGGGTACATCAGTCCCTCTAACTAAGGAACTGTGGGAAAACAGTTATCAGCATTAATGGAAGGACCTATCAGTGGATGAAGAAAGAAAGACATTAAAGTACAGTCAAATGATTCAGAACAAGCAAAAATAGTTTTGTAAGAATTTTCTTTAAGTTAGAATAAAAACTACATTTTGACCTCTTTCTCTCAATAAGGATTTTTACCTCCAAACTTCATACTATATTAAGGAAAGGGTTAAAGAGGCTTCATGCTGAAACCAGCACGAATGATAGACAAAAATAATACATAAGAAGGATGGAATTCTCTTAGTTTTAGGAAGTGAATGTAACGGAGCAATATATTCCTGAGCCCCATGTCTCGGAAATGAGAGCTGCTTTCTTCACATCATGTCTCCATCATGTAATGGGGGTGATGCTTATTTTTTAATTCTTACTTAGTGTTTTTAAATTTTATTTATTTTTTAATTTTTCAATGTTCATTTCCACAATATTTTGTGTTACAAATTTTCTCCCCATCTCATCTACCCCACTGCAAGATGGCAAGCTTGCTGAATACCCCTTCTCCCAATCTGATCTCTTTTCTATCCTCCCCCAAGCCACCCCCTTACTTTCACATATGGTAAGATGGATTTCTATACCCCATTGCCTGTATATATAAATTTCTAGTTGCATATAAAAAATATGTTTAACATATGTTTATAAAACTTTGAGCTCTAGATTCTCTCCCTTCTCCCCACCTCACCCATCCCCACTGGGAAGACAAGCAATTCAATATAGGTTGTATGTGTATAGTTATGCAAAGCAGTGCCATAATAGTTATATTGTGAAAGGCTAACTATATTTCCCTCCATCCTATCCTGCTCCCCATTTATTATATTTTCTCCATTGACCCTGTCCCTTTTCAAAACTGTTTGCTTCTAACAACCCTCTGCCTCAATCTATTCTTCCTTCTATAATTCCCCCTCTTAGTCCCATTCTCCCTACTTTCCAGTAGGATAAGATACACAATTAAGTGACAAATCCAATGAGAGAAGGGTTGACCCATTCCCTGTAACCTTTTTCTTCCTCTCCATTGTAACAACTTTTTCTTGCCTCTTTTACATGTGATATTTTACCCTATTCTATCTCTCCTTTCTCATTCTCCAAATTTGTTCCTCTCTCACATCTTAATTTTATTTTTTAGCTATTATCTCTTTATATTTAATTCAGTCTGTGCCCTCTGTCTATGTGTATGTCTATGTGTGTGTATGTGTGTCAAACACACACATACACACACCTATACATACATTGTGTATATGTGTGTGTGTGTGTGTGTGTGTGTGTGTGTGTAAATTCCTTTCAACTATCCTCATACTGAGAAAAGTCTTATGAGTTACAGATTTCATCTTTTCCATATAGGAATGTGAATAGTTCAATTTTATAAATTCCTTATGATTTCTTTTCCCTGCTTACCTTCTCATGCTTCTCTTGCTTTTTTGCATGTGAAAGTCAAAATTTCTCTTTAGCGCTGGTCTTTTCATCAAGAATGCTTGAAAGTCCTCTATTTCATTGAATTTCCATATTTTTCCTTGAAAATTTTCCTCACCTATACTGGAGTAGGTATATATGTTATATATTCTAGCTCCTTTGACCTCCAGAATATCATATTCCAAGCCCTTTGAGCCTCTAATGTAGAAGTTTCCTGATCTTGTGTTATAGTGATTGTGTTTCATAATCCTCATATTGTTTCTTCTTGACTGCTTATAATATTTTCTCCTTGACCTGGGAACTCTGCAATTTGACTATAATATCCCTAGGAGTTTTCTTTTGGGGATTGTTTTCAAAAGGAGATTGGTGAATTCTTTCAAATTCTATTTTGCTCTCTGGTTCTAGAATATTAGGGCAATTTTCGTTGAGAATTTTATGAAGGATGATGTCTAGACTCTTTTTTATTATGGCTTTCAGGTAGTACATTAATTTTAAATTATCTCTCCTGGATCTATTTTCCAGGTCAGTGGTTTTTCCAAGGAGATATTTCACATTGTCTACTATTTGTTCATTTGTTTGTATCTATTTTATAGTATCGTGATTTCTCATAAAATCACCAGCTTCCTTTTGGTCCAATCTAATTTTGAAGGAATTATTTCCTTCAGTGAGTTTTTGAAATTCCTTTTCCATCTGACCAATTCAACTTTTTAAGGCATTTTTCTCCTCATTGGCTTTTTTGGCCTCTTTTGCCATTTGAGTTAGTCTACTTATTAAGGTGTTATTTTCTTCACTTTTTTTGGTCTCCTTTAGCAGGCTGTTGACTTGTTTTTCATCATTGTCTTTTATCTTCTCAATCTTTCCTCCACTTCTCTTGATTTTCAAAATCCTTCTTGAGCTCCTCCATGGCCTGTGACCAGTTCATGTTTTTCTTGGAGACCTTTGTTGCAGGAATTTTGACTTTGTTGTCTTCTTCTTGTTCTATGTTTTGATCATCTTTATCACCATAAAATTATTCTATGGTCTGATTGTGTTTCCTCTGTTTGCTCATCTTGCCAGTCAATTACTCATGTTTTGAGCTCTTTGCCACAGAAGAACTCTGCTTCCAGAATGGAGAGTGCTTTGTCTCAAATTCCTGGGTTTTGTGCAGCTATTTTCAGAGCTTCTTCCAGACACCTGCCTCAGATTTGTGAGGAAGATGCCCTCTCTACTGCTGCCACAAGCTCTGCCTTGCTAGCAGTCCTCAACTAAGACCACCACCTGAGACTGCAACCCAGATCCAAGCAGGTCAAAGTAAGAGCAATTACCTTCTGAAAGGTCTGTTTGTCCCCCTTCAATCTGTAGACCTGGAGCTCAGGAGGCAGGACAGAGAAGCTGCAGCCAACTGGGGCTGGAGGCCAAACTGTTCTCTTCTCTCAACAAGTTCCAACAGAGCTCCCCACTGACCTTTCACTTTCTCTTTGGTGTTTATGGGTTGAGAAGTCTGGAAACCATCACAGTTCCCAGTGATTCAGTCCCTTGAAGTCTGCTCCAGCTGATCTGTGCTGTGAATTTGGGCTGGCATGGCTCACACAGGACTATGCTCTGCCCCAAGCCCCCATGTGATAGATACTTCCTGTTGGCCTGCCAGGCTGCTTTCAGCAGGAGATTTGTTTTTCTCTGTCACATTATGGGTTCTGTAGCACTAAAATTTGTTCAGTCTGTTTTTACATGTATTGAATGTGGTTGGAGCAAGAGTTCAAGCAAATTCCTGCTTTTACTCTAAAATCTTGACTCCACCCCTGAATGATGCTTATTAAAAGCCTTTCCTAATCCCTCAACAAATTAAGCTAAATAAAAACAAAAACAAAAAATATTGGAAAATTAGAAATAGGTAACTGTTAATAGATGGAGTATGGATAGAAAACAGTTTTGTCACTCAGAAATTTTATCTTGTAAGTTGCTTTTCATGCATAGAATAGAATATATAAATCTCCCATGAATGGAAGAAAGTATTATAAATATTATTCACCTTAGCCTGGTGGATAAGGGTTATGGCCAGGAGGATTTAGAATGTTTCTCTTGTCTGGATTGGTAGATGGATTGATATAGAGACAGATAATAAAGTTAGATGGGTAGAAAGAAAGGAAAGAAAGAAAAAGAAAAGGAAGAAAAGAAGACAGGAAGGAAGAAAAGAAGGAAGGAAGAGAAGGGAGAGGAAGGGAGAAGGAAGAAAGATAAATAAGCAGAAAGATGGACACTGGGGTGTATATGTACATATATGTACAGTGCATACCTATATATTGATTGATACCCAGCATTAATGCCTTACAAATCTTAGATTTATGTAGATAAGTATCCAAGAGATAGTATTATCTGTAACAAAAATTAAGTATGTTACAAGCCTTTGCAGTAATCAATTGAAGTTCATCGCGTTGTCCCACAATTGTTGGGCATAGTACTAAAAATTGCAGCTGTAGAAATGTTAAGAGGAAGGAATCAAAGGATGGACATAGGTAAATAGGAGGGAAAATAAGACTGTTTACACATAACCTAATCATTTACTTCAAAATCTAAGATAAATGACAAAGAAACAAATTGAGGTAATAATAGTGTCAGTAATGCAGCAGCATACAAAATTAATGCTACAAAATATCAGCTTTTATGTACAGTGATAACTATTGCAGAAGCAGCAATAAAGGGGTGAAGGAGAAAAGAATTGAAAAAAATCACATTGATAATTACTATAAATATTTTTACATTATCCTTAAGACAAATTCATAGCTTAGACAAATAAAGGAGGGGGAAAGGACAACACTGGCATGGTTTCTATTGTGCACAGTTTTCTCATTGACAAAGTGAAGAAAACATATTTAGGCACAAAAATCACAGTTATTAATATATTGTATGATAAAGTAGAGAAATTAAGAAAAAGTGTTGCTTGACAAAACCAAATACATACATATCTGCTAGAGGTGAGATAATTTTGAAGGATGATTCTCCTTATAGCTGAGATAGGATGATGCCATATGATTGGTAAAGGGGGAGGGGTAGGAGGAGGTAGGGATTTGATTCTCATTCCTAAAACTACTTGCTAAATAATAATATACACATGGGATTTCTTAATGAAGGTATAACAATGGAATAGCCAGGCTTTCAAAAACTATATTCAATAGCAGACCACATCTTTATTATCTATAAATTGACTTTAAGGAATATAAGATCTCTGGTACTGATTGTTGAATAAAGAGGTGTATTTTATTCAGTAAAACTAATTTCACCTTACATAATTTCATATAACATAGATTTATTAAAAATAAAATAACTGTGAAAAACATAAAATTAAAATTACATTACTAGAGGAATGAAGTATGAATAGAACGCAGTTTTGTCATTCAGAAGCTTTATTTTGAATAAAGTTTCCGTCACTTTGGTCAGTGACCTAATTTTATTTTTCAATGCATGAGGCTTAAAACATGGAAATTCATATCCATTGTAGAATTCATATTCTTTATAGAATCCCAAAATTTGAAATTTGAAGGGAACTGAGCAGCCATGTATTACAACCCATACAGCAAAGAAAACTTCAATAAATAACATTCTATAAGTGCTCATCCATACTTTGTTTGAAAACATCTAATGGACACAAGGGTTAAGAGGGGACACTAACAACTTCTCGAGGGAGGTCAGTGCATTTGGAGATAACTTTAGATTATTTTTTTAGCACGTCTCAATTGATCTCTTTGATACTTATGCCATTGCTCTTGACCCTCTCTCGTGTTTCCAAATAAAATGAGCCTGATCCATTTGAGTCTTATCATCTCCAGGCTAAACATCTACAGTTGCTTGAACCAATCTTTATATCTCTCCATCCCCTCAACTTGGTTGCTCTTCTTTGCAAACTCTCTAGCATATTAATTTCCTCCTTAAACAGTGATGCTCAAAAGAAGTTCAAAAGTGGTTTCTGCTATCATGAAGAATGTACAGCATAAAATGGAAATGAGAGGGGTATCTTTAAATATTCAGACGCTTCATAAGTTATTGCTTGTTTATGGCATGATCTATTTTGTGTCAAATCTTAAAACATTTTATAATTTCCTGGATAAGGTTTAAAAAGCACTCAAAGATTTTTAATCTCTCAGAAAATAACAAAACAACTAAAAGTAAATAAGTGTAATGTTAATGGGATTTAAGCTTTTCCCCACCCATTAATAGGCCTCATGTGGACACCATTAAGGGAAGCTTGATTAGGGGATCCTTGCTTCTAGGAAAACTTTCACACCTTTTGTTAATTTCTAATTTAGGCACTGAGTCATGAGGCTTGTGATGCCCTCTCAATCTAAAGGATATACAAACTCTGAGGTTAACATTTTGCTTTGGGGCTCACTCATTGGAAGACTATTCTTGTGATTTGATAAGATGAGACTCTGCGTACCTGTTAAGGAGACCCCTGTCTTTAAAAAAAACTCAGATGTTGGTGCTTGTCTCTCAGGTAACTATGTATGTATTGCATTGGTCAGACAGTTGGATCTGTCTGTTGATCTGTGATGTCTCAGACAGTTAGAAGCCCTGTCTCTTTGTCTTTATTTCTCTGTTTGTATTTTTCTCTATTTTCTTTTTTGAATTTTCTCTGAAGTGCAGGGTGCTAATTTTCCCCCTGAACTAATGAATATAATTTTTTTTTAGATGTCAGTAAAGGAGCTTAAACAACTACATTTCCTAGTAAAGCTGACCTAAGAACCTGTGCTACCAGCCATCCTGAGTATGCCAGTGTGGTTGCAACTATGATAAGAAATGTGCAAACTCTACAATTGACAGTTAGATGGACAACATGAGGAAAAAAAAAATATATATATATACACATGCATATGTGTAGATAGATAGAAACATATACACACATATACCTATGTACATTGTACATAGTACATAGGTAGGTGTGTACCTATATATACATATTCATACCTTCACCCTTCTGGGACTGGCTGTGGGCAGTGTATTCTCACTGATTGCTTCATTTCCCTCTTCTCCATACTTCCTCCACCCATTGTCCCAAGTCTAGGGCACTTATTCTGTAAAAGCTGTGGCTAGCAAATATACAACTAATATAGACTGGCTCGATATCTCTGTCTCTGCTCTTTTATAATGTTCATAGGATCATTAATAAAATAATAGCTTGTCATGCCCCCACCGCCCCAGGTGGCAAGTAGTCACCAAGTTGAAACAGTTCCTTTTCACCAATTTAAATACTGTCTGGTCAAACTACAAAGGCCCCTGTCTCATTTATCTACTCTGTACTCAGTTAAAGATATACAAAGACAATGTAAAACAACTGGAAGCAATCTCATCTTTTATCTAGAGACAGCCTGACTTAAAATCCTATTGAAATAGTAAACCATAGCTTAAAAGGCAAAAAGGAAAAAGAAACTGAAGTTTAATCACTTTCCATCTAAAAAGATGAAAGAGATAGCCTAATAGCAACTTGAATGCATGGCCAAGGCAAAAAAAAAAAAAGAAAAAATCACTAATAATCAGACTTGGTTCCCACTTTGATCACTGTGGCCCCATCTGCCTCTGGGTGGTGAAGACACTGACCACCTTGGTGGAGTTGGGGTATACTTGGCAATATCATTCTTTACTGCTATTCTTACTTTCTCTGTTTCCTCCCTATTTCCATCACAGACTCCTTCAAAAAGCCTCCCAGATAGTCAAAATCTCTCACTGCTATCTATACTCTTTCCAGAAGACGCTTAATTTGATTTCCTAGTGTACTTAAATAGCTCTCAAACTACTTTCACTAGACGTTTTTAGGACTGCCCCTACTAGCTGATGGAGGGAGGTATCACCTTCTATACATACATATTTTAACAACAGTAGCAAGATCTCTGTATTCATTTGTCCCCTGCATAATTCCATATCCGTTCAGTTATACAGGCTAACTCCAACATCTTCAAAGTAGTCTGTCTTCATCTCTGCCTACTCAAATCTTGCTCTTCTTTCAAAATCCACTTGAGATTTGTTTTTCTCAATACAAACTGCCCCATTCTATCTAGAAGCAATCTCTCCTTAAATTTTCTTAGAACATTTTGTCAAGACCTTTGTCCCTTTCCCTTATCAAATTCTACCAGGCATTATACTTATTTATAAAAACAAACAAACAAAAAAAAAACATTATATCCACTTATTAGACTGTAAACTCCTTGAGGGCAGATATTTTATCAGTTTTGATCTTTTAATGCCCACTGCCTAGTACAGTTTCCTGATCATATTAGTCACTTAACCAATACTTATTCAATCAAATGACATAAAAGTCTAAACTCAGGAGAATATACACCATAATTTCTGAAGCTACTTAGATATGATAGCAACAATATGCTAATTATGGAAATGAAAAAAAGAGTGTGAATAAAATTTAGGTGCTATCCAGCTTTCTTCTTGATGTTAAATTTAAGGAAAGTACTCTATTTGTGGTATCCAAAGAAGATTACTTATAAAGGGATTTACAAAGATATTTTTAAATTGCTTAACTATCACGTATAAGAGCAGAGAATATGTTAAGTTAAAAAATAAATTTAAGCTTATTTGCTGAATTGTAATAGTATTAATAATAATAACCACTACAACAACAATAATTTCTAACATTTACAGAGCTTTAAGAGTTTCCAAAGATGCTTTACATGTTATCTCCTTTGACCCTCACAATAACCCCTGTGAAGAATATGCTACTATTTAACCTTATTTTACAGATAAGGAAATTGAGACTGACAGAGATTAAATGACTTGCCTAGAGTAGGGTATAAGAGAGGATTTAAAGCTATATTTCCTGGACTCCACCTCCCATCCTCCTCTCATCTAGCTTTCTGAGAACGCTGGGAAGAATTTTTTTGAGTTTTTAAGACAATTTATCTCCATAATAATTCAGTGATTTAAAAAAATATGATAGGAAATTTAGTTTAAATATTCTTAAAGCATTGCTGTATAATTTGGCTATACACACAATATTGACTTACATCTGACAGGCTCACCTATATCCTTTCCATACAAATGTCCACATGAAAACAACCTTGACTATGGGAAGTATCCATTCTTCCCTATAATTTAAGATATTATTTCTCTTCTACTCTTTCTCTTTTCTCTTCATGTTGCTAATATTTAGCATTTCCCTCCATCTGCATTGTGTGTACTTTTTATTTTGCTTTAACAGGATCCCAGGATTAACTTTGGTGGTAAATGGTCATATAACCATCTATCCAGGTTGCTCCTCTTATTTATGCAATGTTAGTAAAAACAAGTCTTGACAATTTCACCCTCTCTCTTCATTATCTCTGCCTTTTTTGGTTTTAAATTTTAGTTTTCAACATTCATTTCCACAAGATTTTTAGTTATAAACTTTCTCCCCATCTCCTTTCTGCCCGTACCCCAAGTTAGAAATCCTACTGAATACCCCTTCCCCCAATTTGTTCTCTCTTATATCCTCCCCAATAACCCCCCTCAACTTTCTTGTACGGCAAGATGGATTTTTATACCCCATTGCCTCTACATCTTTCCTAGATAGATAGATATACATACAGATATATAATTATATCTCTATGTTTCCTGGTTGCATGTAAAAAACAATATTTTAACATTTGTTTTTAAAACTTGGAGTTCTAGATTCTTTCCCTTCTTCCCTCCTCACCCACCCTTACTGGGAAGACAAGCAATTCAATATAGGTTATACATGTGTAGTTATGGAAAACAATTCCATAATATTGATATTGTGAAATACAAACAATATTTCCCTCCATCGTATCCTGTATTCCACTTATTCTGTTTTCTCCTTTAACCCTGTTCTTTTTCAAAAGTGTTTTCTTCTAACTCTGCTCTACCAATATGCCCTACCTTCTCTCATCCCCCTCTTATCCCTTCCCCCTACTTTCCTCTAGGGTAAGATACCAAATTTAGTGTGTATTATTTCTTGTTTCTTTTTTTTCCCAAATGCTTCATTAACTTCTGTTTTACATCATTCATTTCCATCAGATTTTTAACTACAATTTTTTTCCCATTTTCCCCCTACCCATGACTGCAGAATAGCAGTCCCACAGGATATCCCCTCATCCAATCTGCTCTCTCCCATCTCTTCTCCCACACCTCCTTCCACTTTTCCAGTAGGGCAAAGTGAATCCCTGTGCCCCAATGCCTGCACATCTTATCTCCTAATTATATGTAAAAGAGTATTAATTATAGTATTTATATATTTTCAAAACATTTGATTTTAAAACTTCTAATTCCATATTCATTCCCTTCTTCCACTGTTACCCACCCTTACTGGGAAGATATGCAATTCAGTATATGTTGTATATGTGTAGCTATGCAAAACATTACCATAGTAGATATATTGTAAAAGACTGACTAAATTTCCCTCCCTCCTATCCCACCTCCCACCTGGTACACTCCTCACTTTGATCCTGCCCTTTTCAAAAGTGGGTGCTTCCAACTTCCCTCCCTGCCAGCCTGCCCTGCCTTCCATCATCTCCCCCCCATGCCCATCATCCACACTCTCCTGTATGGTGAGATATCCCATTTAGTATGTATGTCATTCTTTCCCTAAGCCAAATTCAATGAGAATAAGGTTTTGCCTTTTTGCCTTCCTATTTTTCCCCTCCCCTACAACCACTTTCCCTTGCATCTTCTACATGAGATAGTTTAGCCCATTCTGTCTCTCCTCATTTCCTTTTGTTATGTTCCTCTCTCACCTCTCAATTTCACTCCTTAATTATCATCCCTTACCATTAAATTTGACCTGTGCCCTCTATCTATGTATACCTGTAAACATATATACACACATTTACATATGTATTCATATGTGCATTCATATATGTATTCATACATCTTTCTTCAGCTATTTTCATACTGAGAAAGGTTTCATCAGTTACAGTTATCGTTTTTCCTTGTAGGAATATAAATAGTTCAACTTTGATAAGTTCTTTATGATGTATTTTCCCTATTTACTTTCTGAAGCATCTCTTGCTTCTTGTGTTTGAATGTTAAATTTTCTATTCAACTGTTTTTTTTTTCCTCAAGAATGATTGAAAGTCCTCTATTCCACTGAATGACCATACTTTCCCCTGAAACATGATACTCAGTTTTGCTTGGTACATGATTCTTGGTTTTAATCCTAGCTCCTTTGCCCTCCCAAATATCATATTCCATCCCCTTTGGTCCCTCAGTATAGAAGCTGTGATATCCTGTGCTATCCTGATTGTGTTTCCACAATATTGAAATTGTTTCTTCCTGGCTGCTTGTAATACTCTCTCCTTGATCTAGGAATTCTGGAACCTGGCTACAATATTCCTAGGAGTTTTCTTTTTGGGATCTTTTTCAGGAGGTGATTGGTGGATTCTTTAAACCTCTATTTTTCCCCCTGGTGCTAAAACATCAGGGAAATTTTCCTTGAGAATTTCTTGAAAGATGATTTCTAGATTCTTTCTTTGATCATGGGTTTCAGGCAGTCCAATAATTTTTTAGATTATCACTCCTGGATCTATTTTCCAGGTAAGTGGTTTTTCCCATGAGATATTTCACATTGCATTCTATTCTTCCATTTATTTGGATCGGCTTAATAGCATCTTGATTTCTCATAAAGTCACTAGTTTCCATTTGCTCCAGTCTAATTCTGAAGGAATGATTCTCCTCGGTGAGCTTTTGAGATTCTTTTTCCATCTGGCAAATTTGGCTTTTTAAGGCATACTTCTCCTCTTTGCCTTTTTGAGCCTCTTTTGCCATTTGAGTTCGTCTATTTTTTAAGGTGTTATTTTCTTCAGTCAGGCTGTTGACTCTCATTTCATACTTTTCTTGCATCTTTCTCATTTCTCTTCCCAATTTTCCCTCACTTCACTTATCTGCTTCTTAAGGTCCTCTATGGCCTATAACCAGCATGTCTTTTCATTTAGGGCTTTTGGTGCAGGATTTCTGACCTTACAGTCATCCTCCTGTTCCATGCTTTGATCCTCTTTGCCCCAAGAATAGGAGTCTAATGTTGAATTTTTCTCTTTCTTTCATTTCCTTTGCCTAGGCACTCAATTACTTTACTTTTTGGCTTGTTGTGAAAGTAGGACTCTGACACCAGCCAGGGGAGCTTCTGTACCAAACGCTTGGGTTTTCTCAACTTCTGGAGGTATTAGTTAGGTGGCCTCTGTGAAGCCTCCACAAGCTCTGGCAAGCTGGTGACACACCCCAAGACCTCCACCCAAGACAGCAATCCAGATCCAAGAAGGGCAAAGCAAGAGCAATTTCCCCCCAAGACCTGATTGCTGGATCCCCCTATAGTTCACAGGCCAGGACCTGAAGCTGTTATGTGCCAATGTGGCTCAAGCTGTGCTGGCTCCTCAGAGGCTTCTCACCCTCAGGGGAAGAAGCTGAAATGCTCTCCCAAACAATCCCAAAGTCCATAGGGCACTGATCTCTCACTTTGTCATAGGCATCTATGTGTTGGTAATTCTGGAAACACCACAGCTGCTGGTGTTCTAGAGTCCCTCCTGCAAGCTGCTGGATCTGGCTGCCCTGGGGCTAAACCCTCTGACTCACTCAGGCCTGGGCTCGGCTCCCAGAGCACTGTGCTGGCCACTCCCTGCCAGGCTACTGAGCTGTCCTCAGCAGGAGATTAGCTTCTCTATGCCATTTTGTGGGTTCTGGAGCTCCAGAGGTCATTCAGAGTCCCCCTTTTACATAATTTTGAAGTGGATTGGGCAGGAGCTCCAAGGAAGTGTATTTTCTACTCTGCCATCTTGACTTTGCCCCCCTTTAGTATGTATTTTATTCCCCCCTTAAGCCAAATTCAATGAGAATTAAATTTCCTCATTCCCATTCCACCTCCCTGCACTTCCCCTCCATTGTAACAGTTTCCTCTTACCTTTTATATTTGAGATAATTTACCCTATTCTATCTCTCCCTTTCTCATTCTCCCAATATATTCCTCTTTCACCTCTTACTTTTATTTTTTTAGATATCATCCCTTCATATTCAATACAGCCAGTGCCCTCTATGTATTCATGTATATATAAGTATACACACATATATACGTATATATTTATATTACACATACACCCTCCTATACCTACATATATACATATGTATACATAAAGCCACATATATATTTCCTTCAACTATATTCATACTGATAAAATTTTCATGAGTTGAAATTAATTTTTCCATGAAGGAATGTAAATAGTTCAATTTTAATAAGTTCCTTATAATTTCTTTTTCCTTTTTACCTACTCATGCTTCTCTTGCTTCTTACATTTGAAAGTCAAATTTTCTGTTGAGCTCTTGTCTTTTCATCAACAATGCTTGAAAGTCTTCTATTTCATTGAATATCCATATTTTCTCCTGAAGTATTATACTCACTTTTGCTGGGTAGGTCATTCTTGCTTTTAATTTTAGCTCCTTTGACCTCCAGAAAGCTGCTAGATCTTGTGTTATTCTGATTGTGTTTCCACAATACTCAAATTGTTTCTTCCTGACTGCTTCTAATATTTTCTCCTTGATCTGGTAATTCTTGAACTACACTATAATATTCCTAGGAGTTTTCTTTTGGGGATCTTTTTTCAAGAGGAGATTGGTGAATTCTTTCAAATTATATTTTCCCCTCTGATTCTATGATATAAGAGCAATTTTCCTTGATAATTTCTTTAAGTATGATGTCTAAGCTCTTTTTTTATCATGGCTTTCAGGTAGTACAATAATTTTAAAATTATCCTTCCTGGATCTATTTTTCAGGTCGGTGGTATTTCCAATGAGATATTTCACATTGTATTCTCTTTTTTTTCATTGTTTGGATCTATTTTATAGTATCTTGATGTCTCATAAAGTCATTAGCTTCCATTTGTGCCAATCTAATTATGAAGGAACTTCTCCAGTGAGTTCTTGAAATTCCTTTTCCATCTATCCAAATCTACTTTTTAAGGCATTCTTCTCATTGACTTTTTGGGCCTCTTTTTCCATTTGAGTTAGTCTTTTCTTAAGGTGTTACTTTCTTCCGTGTATTTTTGGGTCTCCTTTAGCAGGCTATTGACTTGCTTTTCATGATTTTTTTTTTGCATCATTCTCATTTCTCTTCTCAATTTTTCCTCTAATTCTCTTATTTGATTTTAAAAATCCTTCTTTAACTCCTCCATGGCCTGTGACTAGTTCATCTTTTTCTTGGAGGCTTTTGATGAAGGGATTTTGAATTTCTTGTCTTCTTCCAGTTCTATGTTTTCCTCCTTTTTGTTCTTAAAAAAAGGATTCTATGATCTGATTGTGCTTCCTCTGTTTGCTCATCTTGCCTGCCAATTACTTGACTTTTGAACTCTTTGCCATGGAAGAACTCTGGTTCCATATTGGAGAGTGCTGTCTCCCAAATTTCTGGTATCTTGTGCAGCTGTTTTCAGAGCTATGAAGAGGATAGGGCCCTCTCTACAGCCATCATAGGCTCTGGCACACTAGCATTCCTCACCCATGGCCACCACCCAAGACTGAGACCCAGATCCAACAGGTAAAAGCAAGAGCAATTACCATTTGAATGGTTGCTTGGTGCCCCTATAAACTGTAGGCCAGGAGCTCTAGAGGCAGTCATATGGCAGCAGCTGTAGCCTCCATGCTGCTGCCCCCTCCGCCACCCCAAGTTCGGGGACCCAACCACACTCTTTACTCACCCAGTTCAATGGAGTTCCCCATTGACCTTTTACTTTCTCTTTGGTGTTAATAGGTTGAGAAGTCTGAAAATCACCACACCTGCCAGTGATTCACTGTCCTGAAATCTGCTTTGGTGGGTCTGTGCTGTGGATCTGGGCCAGCACAGCTCTTGATGGACTGTGCTCAGTTCCCAGCCTGGTGTGATATACCCTTTCTGTCAGCCTGCCAGGATGCCATCTATCTTTGCCTTCTTAATCCCATCCAACTGCAGTCAGTTCTCCTGTAGATTCAGCCTTGTACAAGGTAAATTTGAAATGCTGAAGGTTATAAACCTGTGGAGGGGTACATAATGGTAGAGAGTCCCAGAAGAAATTTAGAAATTTTGGTCTGTTGAGAAAAAAAGAAAACATGCTTGGAGATAGGACCCAGATACTAAGGTCCCATATAATCTCAGCTGAATTTTTATCACATGGAGGTGATAATTAAAGCCACAGAATGTATAAGACTGTTGAGGGAAAGTAGGAAAAGTGAGAAAAATGCCAAAAATAGTACCCTTTTCCATCCACCATTTTCAGATCACAATTTTTTCTTCTTCTTCTTCTTCTTCTTCATCATCATCATCGTCATCATCGCCATCATCCCCATCATTAACATTAATGTTATTATGATCAATTTTAGCATCCCAGTAATAACAGATAGCATTTATGTAGTGCTTTGCTTTGAGTCTGACAGGCCACTTCAAAATATTATTTGACTTGATTTTCTCAACAATTCTGGGAGGTAGGTGCTATTACTATTCCCATTACAGGGTAGAAGGATTCCAGTAAAAGAAAGAAAGAAGGAAGGAAAGAAAGGAAGAAAGAAAGAAAGAAAGAAAGAAAGAAAGAAAGAAAGAAAGAAAGAAAGAAAGAAAGAAAGAAAGAAAGAAAGAAAGAAAGAAAGAAGGAAAGAAAGAAACATAGAAAGGAACATAGAAAGAAAGAAAGAAGAGTAGGGAGGATCAGCCAGATCAGTAAGATAAAATAAATGAGGAAGCAAACAGATCTCAGAAGTCCATTGCCACAAAAGTCAAAGCAGGAGGGAGTTTCAAGAACTAAGGAGTGATGATCAGTGCCTAGTGCCATGGAGTGATATTTGAACATGAGAAGACTAGGAAGTAGATCATTCATGATGTGAGAATGGCAACATATATAGGTACATGTATGAGATCAGTAATGCAAGAGAAGGTTTCTCAAGGAAGAGAGACAGGAAAAGGTTAAAAAAACATATTGTCATACAATTCTTGATTTTATATCTTTAAATTATTCTGCTGCGTTTAGCAGAAAACTACTATCATAATGGTATCCTCTTTTGTGGAAGCACCTGACATTTAGTATGATTCTTAAATTACAACTGACAGACTCTGAAGACATGGACCAACACAAGTAGGGTTCATTGTTACTTATTATTGTTATGTTTCTAAGGTTATTATTAACTAAATTTGAAGTTCCTAGACAAGAATTTAACCCCAATACTTCAAATCCTAGCAAGATTGGAGAGGCCGAGATGAAGATAGAGTACATTGTAGATCAGGGAGTTAGCACATGTAAATTAACAGAGGTGAAATGATGTAAGGGACAAAATGAATACATAAACCATCCTAGCTTTGTGGTTTCACCATGGTGATGTGCAAGTAAGAGCTAGATGTTAGAATAATTTTACCTGAGGTAACAACCCATTCCTGAATTAGGTAAACCAATAAATCATAACAAAAATAATGAGAGAATAAATATAATTAATAAAGGTAAATTGATTTATTAAATCAATGAAATAGTAGAGTCAGAAAGGAGGGGGTTGTTGATTTTTTCCCTCACAACTGAGAAGGTACTTAAAAAAATAAATTACTCACTGAACAACTGAAGAAACTCATACATTTTTGATGTGGGAATTTTCTGGAGTGCTTTCACCTCAGATTTAAAACAATGAAAAAAGAGAACCAAAATACATTTTTTTAGAATTAAAGAACAAAGAAGGTAAAATTTCAGAGTTGACAGTACCTTTATAAACTATTTTACCCAATAGAATCTCTTCAACAAGGTACCTAAGTTGTCATTCAGGCTTTCCTTGAGAGTTTCCAGTGAGGAGAAATGTACTACCCCACTAATTTGGGTGAAGATTTTTTCCCTTATCTTAAATTTAAAATGAATTTTTAAAACTTTCATTGATTTGTCTTAGTTCTGTCCTTTAGATATAAGAAAGTAAATTTAAACCTCCTTTTTTAATACTTGAAAACCAATATCACATCACTTTATATATAAGTGGGATAATGCATAGAGTGCTAGGCCTGGAGTCAGAAAGACTTGACTTCAAATATGACCTCAAACAGTTACTAGCTTTGTGACACTTATTTGCCTCAGTTTCCTTAACTGTTAAATAGGGTTAAGAATAGCACCTGTCTCCCAAGGTTTTGTGAGAATGCGTTTGTGAAGTGCTAAGCACGGTGGCTAGCTCATAGGAGGTGATTAATAAATGCTTATTTCTTTCATTTCACTCCTTCTATTCTTTCCTCGTTTCTTTCCTCTTCCCTATGTCCTTTTCTCTTTACATCTTTCCCCTTTCCCTTTCCATCTTCCTTCCTTTCATCTTTTCCTTCGCCCTTCTTTTTTACCTTCTTCCTTCCTTGTATAAAGAAAACATTCTCTTTTTTTTCATATTATTCTTATACACCAAGAACCTAATTGTCCTGGTTCTTCTGCTTTTGATATTTCTAAAACACAGTGCCCCCATCTGAGCAGCACTTCAGAGATGGTTTGACCATCGTGCATACAGTAGGATTATTACCTCCCTTGTCCTAGATATTGGGTCTCTCCCCATGCAACCCACAACTTCCTTAGATTTAGTTATATCCCACCCCTGAATCTAACAAATTTTCATTTAAAATAGCTTCTCAGGGGCGGCTAGGTGGCACAGTGAATAGAGCACAGGCCCTTGAACCAGTAGGTCCTAAGTTCAAATCTGGCCTCAGAAGCTTAACACAAAAACTAGCTGTGTGACCTTGGGCAAGTCCAAAAAAAAAGCTTCTCAGGTGTTTTCCAGACAAGTCTATTTATCTTTCCGTTCCTGTGCCACTTTGTATTTGCAAAGCATTATTTTTTAAAGTGTTGCAGTGGACAGAACATTGACGCTGGAGTCAGGAGGATCTGAGTTTCAAATCCTCAGGCACTTGACATTTACTAGCTGTGTGGGCAAGTCTCTTAACCCCAATTGGCTCACCAAGAAAAAAAAAATGAAGAGTGTATAAGCTTACATTTATCTCTATTAAATTTCAACTTATTAGAGCTAACCCAATTTTTTAGCCTGCAAAGATCAGTATGACTCAAATTATTTCACATACATAAAAAAATCACAATTCAAACCCAAAGAACTCTCGCATTTTCGTTGCCGTGGAGTATCCTCCCGTAATCTCCTTTACAAATGGGCTCTGTGGCCTAGCGCCCCCTTCCCCCGAGACAGGTCACCGGTGATCGTCCACCGCAGCCCACTGCCTGACAGGGGCTGCTCGGGAGCCGCCACTAAGGTTTACATCATCATAAGAAGAACAAGCAATATGGCAGCAATCCCGTCCAGCGGTTCACTTGTAGCAACCCATGACTACTACCGAAGGCGTCTGGGTTCCACCTCCAGCAACAGCTCCTGTGGAAGTGCTGAGTATTCTGGGGAAGTGATCCCCCACCATCCTGGTCTTCCTAAATCAGACCCAGACCACTGGTGGGCAAGCTTCTTCTTCGGCAAGTCGAGTCATCCATTCATGACAACTGTATTGGAATCCCCAGAGCAGAACTTTCCAGGTTGCTCATGGCATGATCACCTGTGACCTGGCTCAGGAGGCCATGAGGAAGCGGCATGTCAGCGAGGCCAGCAAGACCAGCACTGGGCCTTCTGCATGAGCAGCAGCACCCTCCTTGCTGCTCCCCCCGCTTCTGAAGTGTGCTAGGCATCAGAGCCCATTTCCCCCTCCCCTCCCTTCCCTTCCCTTCCCTCTCCCACCTATTCCTTTAGAATAGATAGGCTGCATAAGTATAGAAGTAGTTGTGGGGGGTGTGGTTTGTTTTTTTTTTTTTTAAGGAAAACAAAAGCAAAACACCAAAAAAAAAAAAAAAAAACAAGTAAAGGAAACCACACTGCTATTTTGTTTTTTTACTATCTGAATCACCTATGTGCTTTTCAGCAGCCTCAGTAACCTGTTGACTTTTTACTCAACTGAAACTAATAAACTTTGAGCAGCCTTTAAAAAAAAAAATCACAATTCAAATTCAGACATTTTAGTTGAGATTATTTTTTAATTCATCATTTTAAATTTTTTTTAAATATATGATTTACACTATAATGCCATAAAATAGAAATGGCAAAGTAGAATGGAAAGAATTTTTTATTTGGAATCCAATGACCCATATTTAAGATCAGGCTCTCCTAATTACTACTTGTGTAAATTGGTTGGGCAAATCACTTTAAACCTCTCTGAGTCTCAGTTTCCTAATCTGTAAAAGGATGAGTTAGACCAGATGACCTAATTCTCTCTTTTTTAATGTATTTTTCATTGCATTTTCATTTCTAAATTATGTCCCTCTCTTCTCATCCTGAACTAGAGAAGGCCACCATTTAAAACAGATTTATAAATATACGTAAACCTATAATTTTCACACTTCTATTTAATAGTTATTTCTCTGGAGGTGAATATTATCTTCATAGTACCTTTGGAGCTGATCTGAATATTTATATTACTCAGAATAACTTGGTTGTTCACAATCATTCTTTGAACAATATTGCTATTACTATATACACCATTCTTTTGGTCTTTTTCATTTCACTTTTCATTATTCCATGCAAAGCTTTCCATATTTTTTCTAAAATCAACCAGATCATTGTTTCTCATAGCACAGTAGTGTTTCATCACAATCAATTATTCACAACTCGTTTAACTACTCCCCCAATTGATGGGCATCCCCTAAATTTCCACTTTGTCACCAAAAAGAGTGCTACAATAAATGTTTTAGATCATATAGGTTATTTTCCTTTTTCTCTGATAACCTTGGGAAACACACCCAATAGTGGTATTGCTGGTCAAAGATTATATAGGGTTTTATTAGTCTTTGGGCATTATTTCACTTTGATCTCCAAAATAGTAGGATTAGTTCACAGTTCCACCAAGAATGTCATAATATTCCAATTAGTTCTTTTGTAGCTTTAAATCTATGATTCATGTTTCCCATCAGTCTTATTTATAATGAAATATAAGTCAAAAATGATTTTGAAAACAAAGAATAATCATTTTAATTGGCATTGGAAATAATTATGATAAATTACTTTGATTATAAGAAAGTACCTTCAAAAAGTGAAAAAGGTTCTTTATTTAGGAGTTAAAACTAATTCTCAACCTTCTTTTTTATGTTTTGTAATTTTTTTTGTCTTTGATATTCTATTATTTATTTGTTAAGCAGTTTTATACAAAAGGAAGAATTATGAGAATCCACTTGGAAAGTCAAATCTAATCATAAGGAATCAGAAGTTATAACAAGGACAATGAGTCCATGTCACAAAATAAGGTTTACATCAATATGTCTCTCCTTTTTTGGTAGTGAATCTGTGAAGGAAAAATCCTAAACATTTCTGGACTCAAATAACATACCAAAGAAGACAGAAATATAATCGTTCTCTTCAACTCCCAAATTTATAAATGATTTTATGACAACCTCAATGGACTTATTGGAATATAAAACATTGGAAGAATTTTATCAGTGGATGATTAATGGACAGAAATAGCAAGGCTGGAAATTTTAAGGGGAAAACAAAGGAGAAGTGATAGTCAGTGATGAAAAAATTTGTGGCATGTCAAAAAAAAAAAAAAAGACCACATTGTGATTGTTGAGAAATGGGTTTTCTAGGAGGCTAGAGCGAAAGAGGCACTGAAAAGTGTCAGACCTCTTTTGAGACAACTAGATAGCTCCATAGATAGAACATTGGCCCTGGAGTCACCAGGACAAAACTTCAAATCTGGCCTTAGATACTTACTAGTTTGGCAAAAAAAAAAAAAAAAAGGACTCAAGTATCTGGCATCCTATCCTGCCAGGTGATCTTCAGAATGCACAAATCTTCAATATTAATTGAGTAAAAAATTAATAGATTTAGTAATTTAGTAAAAAAAAATTGTAGTAACAGTAGCATTCCTATTGCTGTTTCCAACTCCATTCCTCCCAATGACTCCCTGCCACATCTGGTAGTTTGAGACTCCTTTAGCATTAAAGTCTGCCAGACTTTAAAGCTAGTCCTCTTTTGGCACATGGATGATAAAGATATCCATGAAATTCATCTTTGTCCTCATCAGGGTTTGTCATGATAGAGCAGAAGCACTAATGATATCGGTGTGGCATTTTCCTGCCAGGGGCAATCACATTGTCATTAGCCTGTCATTCACTTCTTTTTGGTAGGCATACAAACTTTTTTGACTAGTTTAGCTTTGATTACAAAACTTACTCCAGTTTCATGGTGCTCCTGTTCACTGTGGTCACTCCAGAAATGTCTATCCTGATAATAATGCTAAGAATTATCTATCAAAAACCACCAGCAAGCATTATTTATAATGGAGATAAACTAGAAGCCTTCCCAATAAGAAAAAGGGTGAAACAAGGATGCCCATTATCACCAATATTATAGTATATTGTACTAGAAATGTTAACAATAGCAATAAGAGAAGAAAAAGAAATGGAAGAAATTACAATAGGCAATTAGGAAACAAAACTGTCACTCTTTGCAGATGATGTGATGCTAAACTTAGAGAATCCTAGAGAATCAACTTAAAATTAATTTAAATAATTAACAACTTTATCAAAGTTTCAGGATATAAAATAATCCCACATAAATCATCACCATTTTTTCAGAGTTGTAGCAGCTTTATTGGGGACAAATCACCAGGGGATTAGGAGTTGGCATTGGGGCCCTTCTTCTTGCCAAAGGTAGGCACTAGGTTGACAAAGCGTTGATTGTACTGCATCCTACTCTTAGCATGCCCAGTCTTCTTCTTCTTCTTCTTCTTCTTCTTCTTCTTCTTCTTCTTCTTCTTCTTCTTCTTCTTCTTCTTCTTCTTCTTCTCCTGCTTGGCCACCTTGGGAGTCTGACCCCTCACTTTTCCAGGTCTGGCCAGAGAGCCATGGACTTTACCTCCTAGCATTCGGCCAGCCACTTCCAGGGTGGACAGGGGCTCCACACCACATTGCCTCAAGATATATTCATCCTCCAGCGGGGAGCCCCCGAGAAGCAGGACCTGGTCCTCGGGGGTGATGCCCTCCAGGGACACCGCATGGGCCTTGATCTAGGCGACGGTCTCCTGCCCGGTCACCTCGAGGGTGTGCAGAGCCTGCGCGCGGACAAACAGCTGCATAGTGGCCACTTGGACACTCTAGTTCTGCTTCCACCGTGGCGAAGATGGAGACCAGAAAGCAATCATCACCATTGCTATATATTACCAACAGAGCCCAGCAGAAAGAGATAAAAAGACGTTATTTTTAAAATAAGTGTAGATAATGTAAAAAAAAAAATTAGGGGTCTTCTGGCCAAGACAAACTCCTAAATAGTATTAATATAATTACAAAACACTTTTCAAACAAATAAAATTAGATCTGAACAGTTGGAAAATTACCAATGCTTATGGGTAGGCTGAGGCAATATAATAAAAATGAGAATACTACCTAGATTAATATACTTATTCAGGTCCATACCAATCAAACTAACAAAATACTTTTATATAGAAAAAATAATAACAAAATTAGTCTGGAAGAACAAAAGATCAAACCTATCAAGGGAAGCAATTTTTTAAAAACACAAAAGAAGGTGACTTGACCATACCAGATCTCAAACTATATTATAAAGCAGAAATCATCATAACTACCTGCTACTTACTAAGAAATAGAGTGATGGATCAGTGGAATAGATAAAGTACACAAGGCACAGTAATAAATGATCATAGTAATCTAATGTTTAATAAACACAGAGACCCCAGATTCTTGAATAAGAACTCACCATTTTAAAAAAAATTGCTGAGAAAACTAGAGAACAATATGACAGAAACTAGGTATAGACTGACTTTTTTTTAACGAAATTAAAGCAACATTTATTAAAGATTTGCCATATTGGCTAGACTCTTATGGAATCTGAGCACCTTCATGGAAACAAGATGAATCTTATATACAGATAGATTGTGGGAGGGATCTAAAGGTGGTCTCATAGATGGGAGGAGGGGTCTAGGGATGTTCTTGAAGAGGAGTCTGAGGAGGATCTTGATGGAACTGGGATGACTAGAGGTCAGACTCCAGGAACCAAGAGATTGGGATTAAAGGTTGGTTAGTTACTGTCCTTCATTCTCTAAGAGAACCAAATTGACATAACAATGCTAATGTCAAGTTTCAGTGTGTCCCACTGTGACTAATCAGAGCAATATGAGCTCATAATGCTCTACCAAAGGTCAAGCGCAGATAGTCCACGTGAACATTCGGGTGCATTGTCCAAATTTGTGTATCTTGCATTTCCTTTGAGCTGTTTCAATTTTGCTTTGCTCATAGAGCAGAGCACCTTCTCTGATGTGGCCATACTGTGGTGAGCATGGAGATCTAGGAGTAAATCTCAACAAACAAACAAAACAAAACAAGAAGCACACACACACACACACACACACACACACACACACACACGTACCTGAAGCTTTCTCTGTCCCCTAGTACCAAGAGAATTGAAAGAATTGGGAATATACTTCAAGATAGGGTATCTGTCCTTGTCCTCCATGCTTCAGAAGATGTGCCCAGGTCCATGGCCTTGAAAATAACTCCTGGACCAAGAACCTGAGAGCATCACAGTGAGTATTAAACAGCTTCCTGGTTGTCTGACCTAATGGGACCTTAGAGGTCAGGTCAGAAAAGCACCTCCTAGGTGTTTGGAATGCTACAAGGGGGTAGAGAGAGAGGGAGGCTTAAATACCATCTAGTCTCGGCTGGAAAAGAACTTGAGATTAGCAGTTTTCTCAGTGTCAGGAAACCAAAAATGTTGGGGTTTAAATATTGGGGTTTAGGGATGCTCAGGAAAACAAAATACCAATATGCTCGGTCATGGCCAAATGAATTTGACCCAAGTCTTCTTTCAGCCAAAGTAAAACAAAGTTTATTAAAGATTTGTCATATTGGGTAGACCCTTAAGGAGCCTCACCATTCACTAGACTCGTAAGAATCTGAGCCTATAGAATAATATCTTAGACTGTAGAAGATGGCGGAGTAGAAACAGCACTTCCAAGGTACTCCAGCCTACACCACTTCCAAACCATGCAAAGATGGACTCTGAACAACTTCTGGAGCTCTAGCACCCACAGAATGACACAGAGAAGCTAACCTCCCACTGAGGACAGCCTGGCAGCCAGAAGGAAACAGCCAGTGCAGCAAGCTGGGAACCGACAGTGAAGTGCTCTGGGAGCTGAGCCCAGGCCCGCCTGAGTCGGGGTTGTAGCTCCAGGGTAGCCAGGCCAGAAGCTGGCTGGAGGGACCCCAGAACACCAGCAGGTGTGGCAATTCCAGAATTATCAACACAGATAAGCCTAGGACAAAGTGAGAGGTTAGTGCCCTATGGACTTTGGGACCAGTATTTGGGGAATGCGTTGGCTTCTTCCCCTGGGGGCAAGAAGTGGCTGAGGAGACATCACAGATTCCATTTTGCAGCTTCAGTGGCAGCTTCAGCTCCTGGTCTGCAAACTGTAGGGACATCCAGCAATCAGTCTTGGAGGGTAATCGCTCTTGCTTTAACAGTCTTGGATCTGGATTGCTGTCTGGGGTGGAGGTCTTGGGGTGGATATCTAGCTTGCCAGAGTGTGTGGAGTCTTCACAGAGGTGACCCAACTAATACCTCCGGAAGTTGTGAAGACCCCAATGTTTGGGACGGAAGTTCCCCTGTCTGGTGGCAGAGTCCTACTGTGGGAACAACCCCAAAAGTCAAGTAATTGAGTGCCTAGGCAAAGGAAACAAAACAAACAGAAAATTTTAACATTAGACTCCTATTTTGGGGGTAAAGAGGATCAAAGCATGGAATAGGAGGAGGACTGTGAGGTCAGAACTCCTGCAACAAAAGCCCCAAATGAAAATATGAACAGGCTACAAGCCATAGAGGACCTTAAGAAGGATTTCAAAAACCAAATAAGAGAAATGGATGAAAAATTGGGAAGAGAAATGAGGATGCAAGAAAAGTATGCAATGAGAGTCAGCAGCCTGACTGAGGAAAATAACACCTTAAAAAATAGACTAACTCAAATGGCAAAGGAGGCCCAAAAGGGCAATGAGGAGAAGAATGCCTTAAAAAGTCAAATTTGCCAGATGGAAAAAAGAATCTCAAAAGCTCACTGAGGAGATTCATTCCTTCAGAGTTAGACTGGAGCAAATGGAAGCTAGTGACTTTATGAGAAATCAAGATGATGTTAAAAAGATCCAAACAAATGAAAGAATAGAAGGCAATGTGAAATATCTCATGGGAAAAACCACTCACCTGGAAAATAGAGAGATGATTTAAAAATTATTGGACTACCTGAAAGCCATGATCAAAGAAAGAACCTAGAAATCATCCTTCAAGAAATTCTCAAGGAAAATTGCCCTGATGTTTTAGACCCAGAGGGGGAAATAGAGGTTGAAAGAATCCAGAGATCACCTCCTGAAAAAGATCCCCAAAAGAAAACTCCTAGGAATATTATAGCCTGGTTCCAGAATTCCCAGATCAAGGAGAAAATACTACAAGCAGCCAGGAAGAAACAATTTCAATATTGTGGAAACGCAATCAGAATAGCACAGGACCTGGCAGCTTCTACACTGAGGGACTGAAAGGCATGGAGTAAGATATTCAAGTGGTCAAAAGAGCTGGGATTAGAACCAAGAATCACCTACCCAGCAAAACTGAGTATCTCATTTCAGGGGAAAATATAGTCATTCAGTGGAATAGAAGACTTTCAAGCATTCTTGAGGAAAAAAACAGAGTTGAATAGAAAATTTGACATTCAGACACAAGGAGTAAGAAATGCTCAAGAAGGTAATCAGGGAAAAGAAATCAAAAGGAATTCATCAAAGTTGAACTATTTATAGTCCTACATGGAAAAACAATAATTGTGACTGATGAAACCTTTCTCAGTATGAAAATAATTGAAGAAGGATACATGGGCATATGGATACATATGTGAATGTGTGAATATATGTTTACAGTTATACATGGATAGAGGGCACATGTTGAATTTGGTGGGAATGGTTGATACTTAAGGGGTGAAGTTAAGAGGTGTGAGAGGAATGTGGCAAGAAGAGATGAGGAGAGACAGGGTGAACTATCTCATGTAGAAGAGGCAAGGGGAAGTGTTTGTAGAGGAGAGGAAGAACAGGAAGGCAAAAATGCAAAACCATATTCTCATTGAATTTGGCTCAGGGAGAGAATGACATACATATTAAATGGGATATCTCACCCTGCAGGAGAGTAGGGGGAAGGGGGATGAGAGGGCAGATGATGGAGGGGAGGGTATTTTGGGGGCAGGGGAGCTTGGATGTACCCTCTTTCAAAGAGGGACAGGATCAAAGTAGGGAATGGAGCAGGTGGGGTGTGGGATGGGTGGGAGGGAAATATAAGCAGTTTTTTACGATATATCTACTACGGTAATGTTTTGCATAGCTATATATGTACAACACATACTGTATTGCTTATCTTTCCAAAGGGAGTGAGTGACAAGGGAGGAAGGGAATGGATCTGAAATTCAAAGTTTTTAAGTTAAATGTTTCAAATATATAAAAATACTATTATTAATACAATTTTGCATGTAACTGAGAGATAAGATGTGCAGGCATTGGGGCACAGAGATTCACCTTGCCCTAATGGTAAAGTTGAAGGGGGTATGTGAGAAGATATGGGAGAGAGCAGATTGGATGAGAGGGTATCTTGTGGGTCTGTTATTTTGAGGTGGTGGGTAGGGGAAAAATGGGGAAAAATTGTAATTCATAATCTGGAGGAAATGAATGATGTAAAATAGAAGTTAATAAAGCATTTGTTTAATTGATAAATATCTTAGACTGTACACAAAGTCAAAATGGATACATGATTGAGACATAAATGATGATACCATAAACAAATTAGGGGAGCAAGGAATAGTTTACCTTCTAGATATAGGGAGAAGGGAAGAATGTTATACGAACAAGATAAAGAACATTAGGAAATGTAAAATGGATAATTTTGTTTGAATTAAATTTTTAAAAGTTTTACACACACACACACAAAAAAAACAGTGACCAAGATTAGAAGGAAAGAGGAAAGGTGGGGAACAATTTTTATATCCAGTATCTCTGATTAATGTCTCATTTCTTAAATAGGTAGAGGACTAGGTGAAAGTGATAAGAATACAAGTCATTCCCCAATTGATAAATGACCAAAGGATTTGAACAAGAAGTTTTCAGATGAAAAAATAAAAACCATTTATAGGGATCTATCAGATTGGCTAACATAACAGAAAAGGGAAATGTTAAATGTTGGAGAGGATGTGATAAAATTGGGAGACTGATGCATTGTTGGTGGAGTTGTGAACTGATTAAACCATTCCAGAGAGCAATTTTCAATTATGCCCAAAGGGAAATCAAACTGTGCATACTCTATGATCCAGTAATATCATTAGTAGGTCATATTAAAAAAAAATCATTTAAAAGGGGAAAAGGATCTACAGGCACAAAAAATGTTCTTTTTGCAGTAACAAAGAAATTGGAAATTGAGGGATTCCAATCCATTGGGGAATGGCTAAACAAGTTGTGGTATATGAGTGTAACAGAATACCATTGTGCCATAAGAAATGATGAGCAAGCAGATTTCAGAAAAAAACCTGGAAAGGATTACATGAACTGATGAAAAGTGAAATATGAAGAACCAGGAGAATATTGTACACATTAACAGCAACATTGTGTGATGATCAATTATGAATGACTGAGCTCTTTTCAGCAATAAATTGATCCAAGATAATTCCAAAGGACTCATGATGGAAAATACTATCCACATTCAGAGAAATAACTGATAATCTGAATACATATTGAAGCATACTGTTTTTACTTTCATTATCTTTATGTTTTTTGTTTGTTTGCTTGTTTCTTCTTTCACAATGTGACTAACATGAAAATGTTTTACATGATTCCACATATATAACCTATACCTTTAAAAAAAATTGCCTTTTTAGGGAGAAGGAAAGGGAGGGAAGGAAAAAAATGGAGCTCAAATTTTTCTTAAAATGGGTATTAAAATTGTCTTTACATGCTATTGGAAAAAGTAAAATATATTCAAAAAACAAAATAAAGGCAAAGAAAAAACCTACAGTACTACATAAATGCTAGTTCTTAATGTAATTAGTTCAACAAACAGGCAATTTTCCTGTACAAATTTTCCCTTTTTCCCCTTTGTTGACAGATCCGAGTATATCTAGTCTGATGTCAGGGCCATAAAATAGGAGCTAAAAAGTTCCACAATAAGCTATTTAAGAAGAGGCAATTAGATTTGGCAATTACTAAATCTTTGATAATCTAAGAGAGAGCATCTACAGTTAAATAATGAGGTACAATGCTAGATGACAAAGGCGTTATAATGGAATATGAGGAAAACAATTGGGAATAACAAGGTTAGCAGAGAAAGAATATAGGACAAAAC
Organism: Gymnobelideus leadbeateri; assembly: GCA_011680675.1. Classification (NCBI taxonomy): domain Eukaryota; kingdom Metazoa; phylum Chordata; class Mammalia; order Diprotodontia; family Petauridae; genus Gymnobelideus; species Gymnobelideus leadbeateri. The sequence goes on from WOXC01000294.1 coordinate 60,773, forward strand.
TTGGTGGGCATTGTAGTTTCTAAGAAGTAGTGTCTTTACCCTCATGGTATCCCTTGGTAATTCCACTTCGTAGATGTACTATATGCTTCCATCAATGATTAAATATCAGCTTTTTCAAAGACATAGCAAGATGGAGGTTTAAGTCCTGATTCAATGTTCTAGATAATAAACATTTTGAGAGCATTTTGCTTTTTCCCTATCTTTGTCATAACATAAAATGCCTGCATATTACTTTTTGATTGGCACTTTTTCTTGTATCATAGTGATTTTTAAACCTTTTCCCTATTTTTCACTCCACTCCTACTTTCTCTCTTTGAACAAATAAAAACACTTAAGCTTTTTTCTAAGTCCCTTTCTTGGCCAATTGATATATATATATATATGTGTGTGTGTGTGTGTGTGTGTGTATACATATATATATACATATATATATATGTGTGTGTGTATACATATATATATACATATATATGTATGTATATGTATATATTATCCACTGTTCTGTATATTTATACAGTGACATTGTTCATTCCTGGTACTCTCTCCTGTCTTAATATTCCTTCTCAGTTTCCTTAGATCATTTTCTAAATCCCATCTTTGACATGTATGTCTGTCTCAAGGCATATTCCTGGGACCTCTTTTCTTTATGTGTTCTCTCTCCATTATGTCATCAAATCATCATATTCCTAAGCTACATATTATCAACTTCACATACCATCAGAGGTCCCATTGGCATCTTGAATTTGACATGATGAAAAATGGAATTCATCATCTTTCCTAAAAAACTCCTGCTCTGAGCTTCCATATTTCTGTCAGGGATATCATTAAACTTTCATTCATATGTGCAATTTCAGAATTATTCCAGTTTTTACAATCTCTTTCACTTACTACCACCAGCCAATGTCTATATCTTGCCAATTCGGTCTCAACAAATTTCACCTTCATCTACTTCTTTCTACTCATATAACCACTAACCTAGTTCATATCTTCATCAGCATATCTTTTTCATGAACTATTTCAGTGACCTCCTAAGTCTGTGTAATGGTAATGGTATTTAAAGATCCCCATGTATTGTTGAAACCCAGACTTTGTGAATCCTACTCATGGAAAGTATTTGTTGACTTGAAGAGAGAGGGTTGAACTAGGAGGAGCTAATGCCTTGGATATAAAGAGAAGGCCCAAGCAGAGAGAGGCAGAACTTTGGGGAGCAGCATCATGGAGGCACAGAGAGCGAGAGAGGATTACTGGAGGCCAGAGTTGCTGAGAGGTACTACTGAGGGCGACTTGGAGCTGTCCAGGACTTTTGAGAGCTGCCATCCAGAGCTGCCAAGAACTGAAGAGACATGACTGTTATGCCAGTATTTTGTCTGTCTCTTTTACCGTTCTTTTGACAGATTCTTCTGCTGGTAAAGGATGGTGCTGTTCTTGCAGGGGTCCTGGAACCTTGCTGTTGGTTCAGAAAGCCTGAAGGAGGATTTTCTTGTTGTATGTTTACAGAAATCCTGGAAGAGGGCCTTGCTGATGTTTTCAGGGATCCTGAGACTGTTCTGCAGGCAGAGAGTGAATTAGTGAGGACACTGGCAATGTATATTGTGGCTTTGTTAAGCTTTGTCTCCCCAGGAACAGAGATTGCTGTGAACTTGCCCCTAGTCAAGATGAAGAAAAGACCTCTCTTTGGGTATTAAATGCTGTGAAGATATCTTAACCTTGTTGTAGCTTAGGGGTAGATGGCCTGTCTGCTCTCCACTGCCCCTTTTGAGAAGGTGCTAGGCATTAACTGATGCTAATTGCAATTCAGTTGTGATTCCGGGGTGGGAAACTTTTGACTTTTGGTGCTCTGTGACTGACCAAATGAATGTACTTTGTTTATGATTGGAAACTAATCTCCATTTGAGAAGAGTGACTTTGTGACTGACTGAAAGTAGGTACAGCTCAGGGGTACAGTAGTACTTTGACTCTGTACTTGTGATTGAATTGAGATTATTTTGTGATTGAATTGAGAACTTGCTAAATGACTGAGTTACACTGTGTTTTGATTTTTCTCTGTTCTGTGAATGTTTTGCCTTAATTTGTCACTGAATAAATGAAGAGTTATTATGCTGGTATTCTGAACCTTGGAAGTTGCCTTTGCTTAGCATTACAGTCTGTCCTTCAAGTTTCTCCCCTTTCCATTATAAGCTTAACATACTTGTCAACAAGATTTTATATATGAGCAGGGGAGTGTAGACCCAGGCTGATGATGCCATTTCCCTGCTCAAAAAAAGTTTTAGTGGTACCCAATTGCTTCTAGGATAAATATAAATGTTATCAGTTTGACGTTGAAATCCCTTTGCAATTGAGCTCTAGAAAGAAAATGGGGGTGAACAATTTATATAATACCTACTATGTGCCAGGTAATATGCTAAGGATTGTTTATAGATATTACCTCATTTGAGCCTCACAATAACCCTGTGAGATAGGTGCTATTGTTATTCCTATTTTACATTTGAGGAAACTGAGAAGAACAGAGATTTTTAAGAAACTTGTACTGCATCATAGAACTAATGATTGTCTGAGACTGAATTTGAACTCAAGTATTTTTACCTCTAGGACCAGCACTCTGCTATGCCACCAGCTGCCTCTAGCTTCAGTTCACGTTTTATTTTATTTTTTGCAAATATATTATCCTTTCATATAGTCTATATTCCAGACAAATAAGGCTACCTGCTATTTTGCATATAGACATTTTATCTCCCTCCCTACATAGAATTCTTGGTTTCCTTCAAAACTCAGTTCAAATGCCATCTTCTATAAGAGACTTATTTTTTTTTCTGATGACTAGCTCATGATGCCACACAGTTCCTGGAAATTGCTTTTCATTTATTTCTTGTTTATTTTATATCTTCCTCAAAATAAATGACACCCAAAACATAATATTGGAGAGAGAATAGGACTTAGATGAAAGAAGAACTGAATTCAAAATTTTCATCAAATATAAAGAAGCTAAATAACTTGGAGCAAATAGCTTAAACACTTTCATACTCAGTTTCCTCATTTTTAAAATCAATCACACAGAACTTTTGTTGGGATCAAATTTCAAAAAAGCACAACATATAAGTGCTTTGCAGAACATTAAAGTATATATGAATTAATGTCTATTTTGACAGAACTCGTTTCTTAATAATAAAGATGCTTTGGCTTTTGTCTTTTTACAGCAGCTCTGATACATTTTGTTGTCTTTAAAGTTTGACTTTCTTTTTCTTCCTTTCTAAATCTTGAGTTGTCTTTTCTTGTTTTGCCTTTTAAATTAAAAAAAAAACATTAGTTTTTGTGCATATTTTTAAAATCTTGAGTTCCAAAGTTTCTCCTTTCTTCTAGGCCCTTTCTCATTCACCTGGAAAACAAGGGATATGATATCAATTGTATATATGAAATCTTACAAAATGAATTTCTATATTAGCCATATAATGATAAAATGCAAGAAAAAAACATGATTATTCTTCAATTTGTGCTCAGAGTTCATCATTTCTCTCTCTGGATATGGATTGCATTTTTTATCATGAGTCCCTCAGAATTATCATTTATCATTGTGTTGATGAAAGTAGCTAAGTCTTTCATAGTTGATCATTATTATAATATTAAGGGTACTATGTTCAATGATCTCCCAGCCCTGCTCATTTCATTTGGCATAAGTTCATATAAGTCTTTCCAGGTTTTATCTGAAACTATCACCCTAATTATTTCTTATAGCATAACAGTATTCCATTATATATAAAACGATGGTGAGGTGCAGGCTCTGGGAAAGCCCTTGAACTCTAATTGAATTTTCCCATTTGATGAGGCATTTGCATGAGGCCAGAAGCCTTTCATTGTGGCTCTGCCCAAACCTTTTTTACTAGCTTGGCCCTCCATTGTCCATCTACTTCCCTCCCTTGAGCCTTTCAAAATATCTATACCCAAATCAACTGCTATCTAACCTCATTAACTCCTCCTGAAGAGTTTGACCTCATCTGATTCCTCCTGAAGACTCTCCCCAAAATCCTCCCCTATACCACCCCTAGATTGCCCCCACAACGCTTCTATATATAAGGCCACATCTTGCCTCCATGTGTGAAAGCTCCATAGAATGACCTAGCACAGACTTACTCTGGCCCACTTGCCCAATGCACATGTCACAGATACCAAGGCTCCTTAAGAGTCTAGCCAATATTGATGGGGTCCTTGTGACGTATATATGTCTGTAGTATCAATCTGTAACATCAGTTTGTAAATGGGGTGCTTTGGGATTTATGTCTGTAAAATCAATTTGTAAAAGCAGTCTGTAAGATCACATTTCCACCCCACCAGCCTCAGAGCATTGACTCTGCCCCTTCCCCCTTCCAGCACTCTGCCCAGCAACAACTCATGACCTGTTTATCTCTGCTTGAAACAATAAGTTATGTAAATGTTATCTCCCTTAGTTAGAGTGGCCAGCCCCACCATAAATTCTTCAATACCTTATCTATAGGGTAACTCCTTAGTCAATTATATACCCACACTGTCTCTGATGACCTTGGTGGGAGGCAGACTGGGCACTCTTTAGTGACATGTCAGGCCTAAAACCACACCTCCAGTTAGCCCAGCTTGAGCTATTTCCCAGTGAATCATGGGCAATACACCTGCGCAGTTGATATTAAAAGGGTATGGTCCTTTGAGCACTGACCACTCCTTAACTCCTCCCTGATCCCACCCTTACTCACCTAGTTAGCATAATTGACAACTTAAAACTATGCCTGCAGCCTCTGCAAGTTTGCAGGTTCCATAAGAATCTAGCCCTCTGTTCTCTACAGCTTAACAATAAACTTTACAATTTCGGCTTCAAAGTTTGCTTGAACCTGGTGAATTCCTTCCAGACTGGATGCCAGGGAGGTATCCCTGGCAGAACCACTTACCCTCCCCCCCTCCTTATCACGCTTCCCTCTTCAATATGATAAACTTTTAATAAACTTTTCTTTTCTTTGGCTGAGAGAAGACAAGTTCAATTCATTCAGCTGGACCCAGCATGTTGGTATTTTGGGGTCTCGAGCATCCCTAACTCTATACATAATCATTTTATGATGACCCTCATTAACAACATGATCATACATTTCCTAATTGATGGTTATCTCATCAGTTTCCAGTTCTTTTCCTTCACAAAAGGAGGTACTATAGATATTTTTGTGCATACAAAAGGTCTTTTTCCTTTTTCTCAGATCTCTTTGGGATACAGATTTAGAAGTGGTATGGCAGGATCAAAAGGTATGCACAGTTTGATAGTCTTTTGTTTATATGTGCAAACTCTTCTCCCTAATGAATTTTTCCATGTCCCTTCCTGGATTTGACATTTTTTATGTGTGTGAGGTGATACATCAGGGTTAATTTAATTTGAATTTTTCTAATCAATAGTGATTTAGAGCAGTTATTCACATGAATATTAAGAGCTTTGATTTCTTCTGAAAACCTGTTTATTTGACCATTTGACCACTTATCAATTGGGAAATGTCTCTTATATTTATAAATTTAACTCAGTTCCCTACATATTTTAGAAATTAGGCCTTTATGAGAGAAACTTGCTGTATTGTTTTTACTTCATTGTTAATGTTATCTTTTAGCAAAATGTAGTTAGTTTTCCTAATTATCTTTTTAAATTAGCTCTATTTTTGCTTTTGTTTTGTCTGAGATCATGATTGATTCCCTTGCTTTTTTTTCCCTCCAGGGAAGCAAGATAGATTCTGCTCTAGCCCTTTATTTTAATTCTGTTTCTTTATCTTTCAGGTATGTCTTTTCCAAACAACATATTGTTGATTCTGCTTTCTAATTCATTCTGCTATCCAATTCTATTATATGGCTGAATTCATCCCATTCATATTCAGAGTTATGATTACTAATGGTGCTTTTCCCTGCATCCTATTTCTTTTCTTTTTATACTTCTCTGTCTCTCTGTCTCTCTCTCTGTCTCTCTGTCTCTCTGTCTATTTCTCTCTCTCTCTCAACTGTTCCTTCTCAAAAGTTTGTTTGGCTTCTGATCACCACCTCCCTTACTCTACCTTCCCTTTTAACCCTAATCCTCAATTCCTTTAAGGAGAAAGCTCCTAAACTGTGTGTAAACCTCACTGTGATTTTATGATATTTTAATTGTTTCTGATTACTTTCAATTTTCTCTTTGATCTGAGAGCTCTGGACTTTGGCTATAATATTTCTGGAAGTTTTTATTTTGGGATCTCTTTTAAGAGGTGATCAGTGAATTATTTCCATTTCTATTTTACCTTCTGGACCTGATATATCAGAGCATCTTTCCTTTATAATTTCTTGAAATATGAGGTCTATACTCTTTATTTGATCATCGTTTACAGGTAGGATGATAGTTCTTAAATTTTCTCTCTATCATTTTCTAGCTATGCTTTTTTTTCCCCAATGAGATTTTGCATATTCTTCAATTTGTTTTTTACTTTGTCTTAATGTTTTTTGATATCTCACTGAGTGAAAGAATTGAAAACTTCTCAGACTATACTCTAAAATCTCATAAGGCTTTTCTTGGGAAGCAGGCTCAAGTTCCCCTTCACTGGAAATCATATAACTTACAAGGACTCAAAACTCAGAGTGGTAGGGAGTCACCCCTCTCCTCAATGACTCCTCAGCATAAGATATACCAAAGAAGGACAGGAGTGTTTTTCTAATGTACATTGGGTGGTCTACTGCTTCCTTGTTCCAGTATTTGAAGTAGATTGTTATGCTTAGATTGTGCACCTTGATTTCTAACCAATGGAAGAAATGGGTCAAAAGGGGGGTGGGGGAGAATTCCACATTAGGGCTTTATAACTTTGACATTTCCTTTTGTAAATTTCTTCTCCTCCCTGACCATTTGTCAGGAAGGTGGCTCTTTCTCGAGTTCATAATAAACCATTTTTTTTTGCTTCCTACTTTGAGAAGCCTCTGAGTATTATTTGGATGAGGATCTCTGTTGAACATAGCTTTGGGGTGTACACAACATGGAGTCATTAGCTTTCATTTAATACAATTCTGATTTTTAAGGAATTTTTTTTTTTTAGAGAGCTTTTGTATCTTTTTTTTTCCCGCCTGTTTTTAAGGTGTTATTTTCTCCAGTATTGGTTTTTTTTTTTTTTTTTTTTGCTCTTTTACCAAGCTGGTAATTCTCATTTCATAATTTACATGCATTATTCTATTTATTTTTCCCCTACTACTCTTACCTTTTTTCTTCAACTCTTCTAGAAATTCTTTTTAGATTTGTGCCAAATTAGCGATTTGTTTCTTTGAGGCTTTAGTAGTAGCTGTTTTCATGTCATCTTCTCAGTTTGTGTCATGGTTTCTCTTGTTGCTATGGTAATTTTTTATTGTCAAGTTCCTTTTTGTTGTTTACTCTTTTTTCTAGCCTATTTGTTGACTTTGAACTTTATGTTAAAGTTGGATTCTTCTCAACTGAAGGTAGGGAAGCACTTTACCAATCTTCAGGCTTTTTGTCCTACTCTTTTCTCTTTTCAGAGCTAGTTCTGGAGGTTGGTGACTTTTCAGTGCTTCTAAGGTGGTGTGATTTAAGAAGAGGTGTGGTCATTGTTCTTATAGTCTGTATTCTGTTCTTTACCCAGGAAGAGTCTCCTTCCCCTTATAGTCACAAGCTATAGTGCTCCTCTCTTCTTTGGGACTGTGACCAGGTCCCCTCCTGTTCTGCAGCCACAAGAAACCAGTTTTCCTCTCTGTCCTGAAACTGAGATCAAAGGTGCTTCTCCTAAACACAATTGATCTTTTCTGTCATGGAACTATGACCTGGAAGTGCTTTGGGGCAATATAGCAGGATACTGCTTCCAGTGTTAACAAAGGATTTCCTGTCATATCTTTCTAATCAGTTGCCTAACCTCCTACTGGCCCTGGACTGAGAACTCTCCCCTGTTCCCACCTCCAGGGCTCACCACTAGTATTCCTGTGTCTTGGACTTTAGGATGAACCCCACAGATTACTCTTGCCAACTTTCTAAATTGTCTTAAACTGGAAAAAAAAATCTTATCTTGACCCTTTGTTGGTTCTGCTGCTTGAGCCATTATTTTAGAGGAAAATGTTGGGAGAGTTTGTCTTCATTACTGCATTTACTCTGCCATCTTGGTCTAACTCTTGCATTGTGTTTTCTAACAAAGTTTTTGCAGTCTTCTCATAGAGCTCACAGTCACATTAAAATTACTGAATGTCAAGAGATCTTGTTTTAATTTTGATTTTCTTGTCAAGTTCTTCATGAAATATCTCTATTTCCAACCCTCAATACAGAAGCTGTAAATATTTTCATATGTATGTATGTATGTCTACATACATGTATGTACAAATGTATGTATATATGTATACATTTACATGTGTATGTGCTGCTTGCATATATTCATATTGAGCACTGCAAAGTTATATCAACAAGTATACCATGAAGATATGATTTTTGTTGCTCTTTGGAACACAATGAAAAAATTCTAACAGAGTCTTTATTTACCTCTTCAAAGATCAACCATATGTTATCCTTCCTTTTTACTATAATGTTTTTACATCTTCTTTCTTCATTTGAGTGAAAATGCCTATGTTTTCAGTATTATACTAACTCTTTGGTCACTGGACTTTGTGTATTAAAAGTACCAAGTCATGTTTATAGATAAGCTAAGAAATGGTTATTCTTTGATCTCTCCGTTCTCCTTTCCATCACTCTGTTATTGTCATTGTGGAAGCAGAAAATAGCTACACAGAACTGAAGCCCACTTATGTATTTTACATCTGATTCATAGGTCAACATAACAATCTATTTGCCAGTCTATCATGACTCTCTGTACACACCATGATTATTGTACCACTGACTCTGGAACCTGATACAAAGCCTTTCCAACTTGGTAGAACTTGTCAAAGTGTCTGTTTTAGTGGCATAGCCTTTGAAAACTCTGGATTATTTTTATCCTATTAAAACATATCAGATTCAGGCCTCTAGCTCAGACTACTTCCCTGCCCCTCTAGGAGCCTGGTGGGCATGCCATGATGGCCTTACCCAGTATTTCTCTGCTACAGTGTTCCTCAGAAAATAACACACTGAGGACCCCTTGTGTATCCTAGTGGCCATAATTCCCCCAGTCACCTTCCTCCCAGGGCAACTGAGCTACCGCCAAAGACAGGCAGCACCACTCCTCATTCCCATCTCAGTGGGCTTGGGCCTTGTGGGTTCTGCAGCGACTGGGATGGCAGCCTTGATTAAGGGGGAGGCCAACTATCAGGCCTTAAGTATACAGGTAAATATTGACCTCTCCCACATAGAGCAGTCCATCTCAACCCTGGAAAGACAGGTGGACTCTGGCAGAGATGGTTCTTCAGAACCGCAGAAGCCTTGACCTTCTTAAACTGGGTGGCCTGTGTGCAGTCCTTGGTGAAGCTTGTTGCTTCTGTGCAACAACTCTGGAGTGGTGAGGGAGAGTCTGAAGTTGGTAAGCCAGAATATTGCTAATGGACAGAGGGAGCTGGACGATTCTGAGAATGGGTATCAGTCCCTGTTCCCCTGGAACATCCCCCTAACTCACTAAATTGTTAGCAGCCTTGGTATAATATTGGTATTAGCCTCTCCTCCTTCTGATCATAGCCCTAATTGTAGGACCCTATCTCATTGTTTTCTACAATTCCTTAAATCCAGTGTTAACTCCATTAATGTTAATTATCAGGGACCCCCATCCTTTAGGAACAGAATTGGGTAATCTAGATGTGACCCCTAGATGTGAACCCAGCTATGTCAAAGGTTTGACATACCTACAAGAAAGAGTAGGGAATGTTGGACCCAGCTCGACTCTACCCTTCCCTCTTTGATTTGTCACTTTGCCCTTCCTGAATGTCAGACACAAATCCAATCACCCTTCCTTGTTGTAAAACAGGCAGCCCAACCTTTCCTTCATTGATTTGTAAAACAGAGAACTACACCTTGCTTAATCTGTAAACAGGCAGCACCCCCACCCCTTGCTTACCCTTGATTAATCTGTGGGTGGGAGTACCAGCCTAGGGTTTGGTGCTGGCGGGAATACTGACCAATCACTAATTGTAGTTTCAAGTGAACAGTGACCAATCATTGGAGTTTCAGCTTACATCACTGTAGTTTCAGCTTATGTAACCTGGCTATGGAACCTCTATAAAACCTGTACACTGTCTGTGAAAAATTGCTGTCTGATTTGGGTGACCATGTACCCCGACAGTCCCTCGGTGTTCCGCGGTAATAAAATCCACTTTCTAAATTAAAAAAAAAAAAAAAACATATCAGAGCAGTGGCTAGGTAGTACAGTGAATAGAACACCAGCCCTGGAGACAGGAGAACCTGAGTTCAAATCCGGCCTCAGACACTTACAAGCTGTGTGACGTTGGGCAAGTCATTTAACCCCAATTGCCCTCCAAAAAAAGCAAAAAAAAAAAAAAATACCAGAATTGCATTTCCATAAAGGTACTTGTGCTTGGTCATATATCACCAATTTTAGACTCAGGCAAAAAAAAATTTAAAGGATAACATGCATAAATGAGTTTTTGTACCAGAGGACAGATCAAGATTATCAACGACCACCACCATCACCACCACTACCACACCCCGAATTTCCCCAAAACTATCTAGTCCACTTTATTTTTCTTACTCAAGTTTTGGCCCATTTCATAGTTCTAGACTAAATTATAGACTAAATCAGTTAATTACCCATTTTATTTAATGTCATATTTGAGGGAAAAGGAATACCTTCATCCATCATTTTTTTTTTCTTATGTGGATAATTAGAACAATTTCTCTGAGTTGTCATGAATTTCATTAAGGCAAACCTATAGTATTTGGCGACTTGAAACAATCAGTATATCATGTCAATCACACGCAAAAAAGTGATGTCATTATTATTTATAAGAGCTCCATATTTCATATGGACCCTGTGCAAGACAGTTTCCATGACATAGGCAGTTTATTTATTTTTGTTATCATTCTCCTTTTACCATTTTGCCTTATTTAATATTCTCATCACAGTATTAGTGAATGAAGTTACATTTGTGAGTATATCTCTCAGAAATCTTGTATGATCTTTTAGTAATGCTATATGCTATGAAAAGTAGACCATTGAATCCTCTTTTAAAAACATCAGAATTGGGGTGGCTAGGTGGCACACTGAGTAGAGTGTTGGCCCTGGAGTCAGAAGGACCTGAGTTCGGATCCAACCTCAGACACTTAAGGCACACACAAACAAAAACCTAGCCGTGTGACTCTGGGCAAGTTACTTAACCCCAACTGCCCTCCAAAAAGCACACACAAAAAAAAAATCAGAATTATGAGAGTTCCAAAGGGTAATTAAGAAATGCATAGTGGGTATAAATAAGCCATGACATATTGCTAATGATAATATATATATATATATATATATATATATATATATATATATATATATATATGATTTATCTTAAATGCTTCATTGATACTCATATTAGTAATTATAGTGTTAACTATCATTTATATGTTTAACGTTTTAGAAATATCTCCTTTTATCCTCATAAAAACTCTTGGAAGTAGATACTATCCTCATTTTATAGGGGAAGGAACTGAGAGATTAAATGAATGATCTAGGATAACACAGCTAGTATTTATCTGCAGCTGGATTTGAACTCAAGTCTTGACTACAGATCCAGCATTCCATCTACTATGCCACCTAGCTTTCTATTAACCAGAAAAGATGTCAATTAGAAAAGATTCAGGATGGACAAGTTATTGTTGTTGTAGTTCTTTTATTTTTTTTTTTTGTCATAAGCTTGTCAAAGAACACACGTGAACATTTAAATATACAAAGTACAGAAGAGGGGATTTATCTATGAAAACATGTATCTCTATTATGGACAGTTTGTTTTTTAAAAGACATATCAAATTCAATACACTAGCACTACTTCTGGCCTCCTTGTCTGTTCCTTTCTGCAAATTCCTTCTCCTTTTTGTGTATGTTAAAATATTTCACTTAGGATGGCAATGTGGTACAGTGAATAGAGCACCAGGCCTGGAGTCAGGAGGACCTGAGTTCAAATCCAGCCTCAGACACTTAATACTTACTAGCCACATGACCTTGGGCAAATTACTTAACCCTAATTGCCCCTCAAAAAAAAAATTTCACTTGCATCTATCTAATACGTGGAAGCAGGACTAAGGAAAGAAAAAGTAGGTAGTCACCCACATATTTCAAGATTCATTTTATAATAAAAATGCAGATATTGTTAATGCAAGAAAGTTGTTCTTCACAATAGGTAGGGATTTTGTGACTATTTTTTTTTCCTGTATAAAATAGGAGTGTTGCATTGGATGGACTACTAAGATCCTTTCTAACTCCAACAATCTATGGTTCACCATGTTGAATGAAAAGTTCAGATTTCCTATGCACACAGGCAGGGTTGTAATTCTTAAACTTTGCCTTATCCAGGTTCTGGTTCTAAGCTTTCAGACAATCCAATACTCTGGGTTGGAAGGAAATGGGAAACTTTAGGATGACAAGACTCAGAGCAGATAGGAACCTTAGTGATTTTTTAATTCAACTCCCTGGTTTTATAGAAGAAATCAGTCAACAATCCAGGCAAAGTTATCTGCCATTCAGATGGAACCAGGATCGAAGAACTGAGTTCATCCCATTCTGTCACCTCTAAAGCAGCAATGCTAGCAGTATTGCTCTGTTTCTAGAATGTAGATACTAGAAATTCTTCCTATTTTACTTTTCTCAATTTCATACTTAGAGAAAACATGAAAGACTACAGAAATATATTTGAATTTAGAATAAATGAAATTACAAATCTTCATTTTCTTTACCCTGAACATAAGTGAAATAACTATGATGAGAGTGATGACAGTGATGAAAGCAATTACTGTTTTCATGATTGTGCCTTTTCTCATAGAGACTACTTGGATTAGACATAAGTTTTGTTGTTTTTTTTTTTTGTTTTGGGTTTTTGTAAATGAGGGCAGAATCCACAGAGTAAACACAATTACCACAATTCCATGGATCCCCCCAACAATGAGCACTACTTTAGTTTCTGGCATCAGTGTCAAAACAGACACAGTAATAAGGAATATTATCATTATTATTATTATTATTATTATTGCTTTTTGGAGGGCAATTGGGGTTAAGTAACTTGGCCAAGGTCACACGGCTAGGTTTTTGTTTGTGTGTGTGTTGTGTCTGAGGCTGGACCCGAACTCAGGTCCTTCTGACTACAGGGCCGACACTCTACTCACTGTGCCACCTAGCTGCCCCCATAAGGAATATTATGATCATAAATGAGTTTATAAAATTGAATAAATGCCAAAACAAACATTTCAACAATAGGTCAAGTCTTAGTGTATATAATACTATGGAAAAAATGCACTGATGACCTCCAAAGCTGTGATCACTATGTATGGTTTCAGGGGCTTGAACTTATAAGATCAAGGTTATTGTTGTCAAAATCTGTTCAACCAGTGACCACTGATAAGCCTTCCCAGGAGCTCTCTCAATGGCTCTTTTGGCATCCAGTTCAGTGTCACAGTTGAGTTGATGTAACAGATATCCTGGGGCCAATGAAAAGGTGATACCTTTTTGTTTCCCAGCAGGCTCCATCACCCATTTTCCAGTTTGTTCAGGTCCATGAATTATTCTTCTATTCTCATCCCCTCAGGGGAGTAGTTTAAATTATCTAGATATATTCTTCTTCTCTTCTGCTAGATTGAAAGTTCCCAGAGGTCAGAGGCTTCCTCTTATTCATCTTTGTAACATTCACAGTGCCTAGCACATATAGGTGCTGAGTAAATGTGTATACCCACTTCATGACAGCTACCTTCCCAGGACTGCCAACTTGGGAAGGAGTGACAGCATTGCAGTAATACATTTGGAATGTTAAAAGACCTAGAGGATCTCCAGTATTCTTTGTAGATCTTCTATTAAAGATTTATGGTAGGATATTGACAAGAGATGAATGCTATACCAAGTGATTGGTTTAGTAATTGCATCAATGGATGGAGTGTCAACATCAGTAGGATCAGAGGCATTAAAGTACTTATGAATATCATAAAAGCAAAGTAATGTGTTTTATTTCTTCTGACTTTCTTTCATCAGTTTTGTGGATGGAGGGAGCAACCTCAGTAGGAAGGTCATGAACTGAAAGAAATCATAAAGTACAAGTAGTATGCATAAATAATATATTCATCTTTTAGGAATGGAAGAAGGAAAGAAACATGGGTCAATGCCTTTCACTTCTTTTTTTTTGTGTAGTTAAATTCGATTTCCTTGGAGTTTTCTACTCTGAATTCAAAGAAGAGACTCTCAGTGGGAAATAGATAACACGAGTGACAGTTTTCTCTAAAATTCCATTTATTTTAGCCTTGCAAATGGATGGTATAAGCTTACCAGGTCATCCAAAATTTTATTAACTCAACTCATCCATCAGGAAACATAAACATAATAAAATAAATACAATTTAGCTGATTTACCCATTACTTGATATAATAATTATGACATGATTAAAAATGTCCACACTTTAGCTCAAAAGATCAAGCATATTTGAACAATGAAGTAAAGACATGATCTTTCTATTTTGGTGCTTTCAAATTCTTTCACATTGGTACTGGTTAATATTTAAAGAAAATGCATCAATACCATCATAGTGAAAATAGGTCAAGAGCTTTGTGTTTGTGGGAGGTGGAGTGCCCACAGGCAAGTTGCATGTGAATGTATGTGTTTGTACTTATAATAATACATAGTAGCAACAAGACAACTTTATTGCTATGTTTATATGGCAGTCGACAAAAGAATTGTGGTGCACCTATTATGTGCAAGACACTATACTAGATTCTGGAACAAGAACAGAACCATCCCTACCTTCAAGGAATTTACATTAAATGCCCTATTAGATCAATTGGAAAATTAATTATTTGGTTTCTCCAAACATAAAAACAATCAGTTACTATTAACCAATGGGACATTTAAGCAACATGATGAATATATCCTGTAAAGTCTTTGTTCAGTAGGTAATCCGAAAAAAAAAAAAAAGCCAACAATGGACTGAATAATTTTCTAGGTGAAACATATTTGTGTTTAAGACAAATGTGTTTATCTCTTAGATTGGTCCTATATAGGAAAGGGAGAGATTAATGAAAAGAGATATGAAAAAATTTAAAGTGGTTGTAAAAGCTAACTTAATTTCCCTTGTTTTTAAATTCTTCAAAAGGATATGATTATTAATATTACTGTTCTCGAAGTACATATACATATCCATACAATAGCTAAAATGTATGTGGCTCTTTAAAAATCACAAGGCACTTTACATATTTTATCTCGTTTGATACTCACAACAACCCTGAGGTTGGTGTTATCATTATAACCATGTCTATTTTCTTTTATTTTCTTTTTGCTTTTTAGAGAGGAAAAGGCAGAGCAATTGGGGTTAAGTGACTTGCCCAAGGCCACATGGCTAGTTAAATGTGAAGTGTCTGAGGCCAAATTTGAACTCAGGTCCTCCTAACTCTAGGGCTGGTGCTCTATTCACTGTGCTGCCTAGCTGCCCCAATTATTACCATTTTATTTATAAGAAAACTGAGGCTAAGGTTAAACTACTTGCCCAGTCAAAACAGAAAATACCTGACATAGGATTTGAACTCATCTTTCTGATTCCAAGTATTCTATCCACTGAATCACCTAAGGAAGAGAATATTAGATTTGGGGGGAAAAAGAAAAGGTTGCACTAATTTTTTTCTGAAAAATTAAGGAAGAATTGAACTGAAGAGCTACATTATGATCCTGAACTTCCTTTAGTGTTCTGTGCCCAATCACCAGGAAAAGGTATATATAAAGTGATACGTCTGAATGATGGAATAGTTGTTCTTCATCCCCAGCTTACTTATTGACCAGTGGGATCCTACTTGGGATAGCTATTTAACCTCTGCCTCATTCCTCTCACCCTGAACATGAGAGTCAAGTATGCCTTCTTGGGGTACAAATATATGGTGAGAACTAATGAGTGCGAGTGGGAAGTGCTTTGAGTTCCTTGGAGATAAGTGTTTTATAAATACAAGCTGTTATTAAAGGCTGAGCTCTGGTTTTAGCCTATGCATTTCGGCAGTTAGTGGGTGGGCAACAGCCCACTTGTACAACCCTGCCAGAGAGCATGTCGGGAAGGGGTGTAGTTCTCCTGGCACTCCCCTCAGCCTGCTGTGGCTCAGTTCCATTGTTTTCCATTTTCTCTCTTTTTCAAGGATATCATCCTCCCCAGCTCGCACTTAAGGTCAATCCCCAGAGAGGGAAACAGGGAGGAAATCTCAGAAGAACAGATCAAAGTAGCAATTTTCGTAAAAATAGCTGGAGTTAGCCAGTGATCAAATGGCTTTTTCAGCTCTTGCCTTGTACACACTTATTACTGTACTTCACTCCCACACACTCCACCAGTGCAAAAGTGTCTGTCAGCTGGCACTGAGGTGTTTTTCTGTTTTGTTTTGTTTTGTTTTTTCCCTTCCTGAGACACTTTTAAAAGTACCTGGTCCTGCCTTTTCTTCATCTTGGTCTGATCTTAGTCATAAACTCATGTCTTCTGCTAGGAATCTTGGTTTTGTCATCGAAACACTTGATATAAGGTCATTTCTGCTTGTTTGAAGCAGCAAATGTATTTGACAAGATCTTTGAAGATCAAAAGGTAAAGATAAGATAGACAAAGGGTTGAAAGGGACCATAAAACTTATCTAGTCCAATTCCTTCCTTTACAGCTGAGGAACTGAAAGCCAGAGAAGATAGGTGATTAACCAAAACCACTCAGGGAATAAATAACATACTCTATTCTGTCTCTGTATCCAAAATCATTTTTCCCTAGAGTGAGGAGGTATTGAGGCAGTACAAACGATTGGACTTGGTGACTAAGGGACATAGATTCCCACTCTCCTTTCTGATGTGTATGGGTATGTAGTTCTCCCTATATATGAAGATTTTCAAGGAGGGGCAGTGTACATCTGACAACCACCATCTCCAGAATGTTTCAGGTTTCTAAAATTCATATATTCCTTTATAGAAATGTTAAGTCCCTCAAAAATCATTACATCTTTAATTTCTCTCACTTCTAAAGTCTTATTAATTGCCTGAGGAAATAGAGTAAGAAAAAAGCATGGAGAACCAAAAGAGACATTGGGGGGAGAGGGTAGAAAAAAATCTCATGACTATAATCAATGACTGAATTTTAGGAAATTTCCACTTGCTATGCTAGTACAAATTTAAGAATATATACACACACACAGAGAAATAGACATATATACATATATGTGTATGGATATGGATATGTATTTATATGTATGTTTCTATGTTTAAATATATATACACAGAGAGAAAGAAATGCACATATTTGTGCATATGTGTGTGTCTGTGCATGTGATCCTTTAATATTTTAAGATGGTCTTTGCAAAGTTTCAAAACTTTAGAGCTCACTGTAATAGAAATATTTATCCTTCAAATATGAGATCAAATATATACACATATACACAAATCAAAGATATAAAAATATCTACATATGTGTATATGTATATAGGGATTCAAAATCTCCATGTAACTTTCTTAGATTTAAATGATAGAGTTGGCTTAAACAAGAGCTAGAATGAACCATATGCATAAAGTGATCCAGTCTCTTCATTTTACATATTAGAAGTCTGATGTTCAAATAAGGGAGACAGCTTGCCTTGATCACAAATCTCAGGAGCATATGAGTCAGAAATGGAAACCAAATTTTCTGAGTATAAGCTCAATGTTCTTCCCTGTCTACCATATATCCCTGCCTCCATTAATTAATGGAAAAATTAATGATGTTGCCACCCAAAATGTATACATATATGTTCATATATGCATATGATCATGTGTACGAAGGCATTTATTAAACATGTGCTGCACATATTGCATATATAACACATATTGATTACACACATTTTATAAAGCATTCATTTCTATATTAATGTGGTTTTGTGCATTGTACTATATCCTATAAAATGTAGATATAGCATGTAGATTTTGATATATAATTGGCTATATCTACCCCATATATAAACTATACACATATATACATACACAATATTGTGTAGAAACACACACATATATACATATATGTACAAAACATGTGCACTTACATATGTATATCTAATACATATTATTTATGTCTATACACAAATATATACACAAAAATATACATATACAAATACATTTACATATGTATATGTGTATGTGTGCGTGTATATATGTGTATATATATATATATATACACGCACAAATACATTCAGTAGTGCAAGCTGATACCAAGCTTTAAATGAAGCTATTTTTATATAGGAACGAGTTTTTGTGGGTTTTGAAAAATTTCTTATCTGCTAAAAAAAACTGGTAACTGTATCAGAATAGAGTAATAAAATATCAAGAGTATCCCCAATCTCATGCACCCCCCCCAAAAAAAAACCCAGAACCCTAGCCACTGCCTTGCCACTTGCCTAGAACCCAACTTATGCCTTCTTAAGTTCAACATGTATTGTTTTGTCTACCCCTACCCCCCTCCAACCTTGAGATCATATTTCTATAGCTTCCATTAAATCACAATGGAATATTTGGATCTTATCAAGTGAAAGTTAGCCTTGCAAATTCATCCTGTCCTCATTAAGAGAGAAAAAGCAGTTACTCACAACCAAGAGAAAGATAGTAGCATCTTTTTAAATGACCCATTTCAGAAAGTATGATGGTGTATTCTGGAGAAAATTCAGGACAGGTTCTTTGACAAGCCAGGAAGCAGAGAACAGCCAATTCACCATCAGTGATCAGACCAAAGACTTGGTTAGAAGAATAAACGACTTTCTGTTTCATGAATAATCTTTATGTTTTGAGTTTTGCAATTGTTTGTAGCAGTGATATCTCCATATACTGTATCTGTTCATTGAATAGAATTCTATAAATTGTCATGAATGTATCCCCATTCCCCACTGTGAAGGATTCACTTATGGTGCTAAGAATATATTGACAAGCAGTTGATTTCCATATGCTTGTAACAAAACCTAGACTTTTTAATGTCAGCTACTGGAGTCAAGAAATCAATCATCAAACCCTTATTAATCACCTATTATTTGTCCAGTATTGTGCTAGGTTCTGGAAATATAAAAACAGAAGTTAAATGATCTCTTCATATTGCTTCCATTTTCTTGTTGAATCCAGTACATATATATATATATATATATATATATATATATATATATATATATAGTCATATAGTTATAGTTATATAGTTACATATATAACTATATATATAGTTATATATGTAACTATATATGTAGTTACATATATAGTTATATATCATTATGTATAAAGTTATATATAGTTATAGTTATAAGCAAAATATATAGAAGGTAATTTTCAAGGATAAAGCACTAGCAGCAGAGAAGATCAAGGAAGGCTCCATGTAGAAGGTGGAATGTGAGCTGAGTATCAAAAGAAACCAAAGATTTTAATAGTGGGAGATGAGGAGGGAATGCACTATAAACATGAAGAATGGCAAGGGCAAAGGGAAAAAGAGTTTTGTGTCTGAAAGAAAGCCACTTTGGTTGGATTGTCAAGTGTGTGCAAGGAACCACAGAAAGAGGCAAGGAAGTCAATTTTAATTCCATTCATTCAATAAAACTTGTCTCCTGGTGGGGTGGCTAGGTGGTGCAGTGAGTCAAGCACCAGCCCTGGAGTCAGAAGGACCTGAGTTCGGATCCGGGCTCAGACACAATAAGACAAACGAAAACCTAGCCCTGTGACCTTAGGCAAGTTACTCAACCCCAATTGCCCTCCAAAAAGGTAAAAAAAAAAAAAACAAAACTTGTCTCCTGGTTGTTCAACCCTCCTCCCACCATGGCAGCTCAAATGGAGAGATACTTGAATAGAATAAGGTGAACTTAATCAGTCTATCTTTTTCATGTGGAAAGTTGAAACAATCAAGTGATTCTTTTTAATGTTTTCTTAATTTTGTGAAAATATTTTAACCTGTAGAAAAGTTTTCCAGATTGATTTTTCAACCCAAGGGCAAAGAGTTGTGAACTGCAGCAAATTTGAAGGATTTGGCAATTTGCAAAATTAGTAGTGCTAGCATTTAGAAGATGAATTGTATTTGATTATCCTCACTCTAATTACAACAGATGCCCACTTTCCAGATGGGAAGGCTAAGTAAAAGGATAATACAAGGATAGGTCAAGTGATTAACTGCTGATAATTCTGAGAGGAATATGCATCATGTTCTCAGTTTGGCCCTGGTTTCTTAATAATGTCAGCTTGTATTGCTCTGGAAAGCATTAAAAAAACCACACCAAAAAAACAAAAACAAAAACAGATAAATCTGACATCTGGAAAGTGTTTGAGGTTTATTCCATACATTTTTATATTGTGCTTAATTTTTAACTGATGAGGCTTTTTCAGTAAAATGGATAAGATCCTGGGTAATGGAGATAAGCATCTCTTAAATAATTAAGATATGTGTTTGAAAATTTCAAAATATATTAAAAATGACAAGTAAAAATCCTGAAATTAACTGTTAACCTCCCTTTACGTGTCACCAAGTAAATTGAGTGTACTAAATGTTTTCTCCATGAACATTTTCTTCAAATTAGTCCAAGTCCAAAGAATCTATGTTGAAATCATATTTTAAAGCCTAAATCTTTGGCTTTCACAATCTAATAGGAGATATAACATATATTTAAATAACAATACACAGACAAGCTACATATAGGAAAAATTGGAAATCAAGAGAAGGAAAGTACTAGAATTGAGAGGAACTGGGAAAGGCTTTGAATCAAATGTAAAATTTTAGCTGAGACTTGAAGGAATCCAAGGAAGTGAGGAGGCAGTGATGAGAAGGGAGAGCTTTCCATAATATGTCAGTAAAAAATAATAAACACTGGGCAATGTGTCTGTGGCCCAAAAGAAATTAGGGTGGATTTAATCAGAGTAGAGCAAGGATTGTTTGTGCTTGATCGGTAGCAAGATAGTATAGAGGACTAAAAACTACAGCATGGCAAGAACTGTCTTCTTAAAACTTTATCTTTCCCAGCACTTAGTACAGTAGATGTTTAATAAGTACTTGTAATATTGTTGAATTGAATAGCTACCTATGTGGCACAGTACATACAATGCCAGACCTGGACTAAAGAAGACTCATCTTCCTGAGTTCAAATCTGGCTTCAGACACTTAAGTGGCTGTGTGACCCTAAGCAAGTCACTTAACCCCATTTACCTCAGTTTCCTCATCTGTAAAATGAGATGAGGAAAGAAATGACAAACACTCTAATATATTTATCAAGAAAACCCTAAATGGAATCAAGGGAAATTGGACATGAGTGAAAAATGACTGAATAATTATTGAATTGAGCTAAGGAAATGCAATATGGGAGACAGAGAAAATTGAGGCAGAGCACTCAGGTGAAGATCAAGCCTGTAGCAATAGATAGGAGGAAATCAAGGCAGTTATATTCTTTTTTTAAAATTAATTAATTACTTTTTAGTTTGCAGCAATCAGTTCCACAAACTTTTGAATTCCAAATTTTCTGTCCTTTGCCCCCCCTCCCCAAGACAGCATGCAATCTTATACAGGCTCTACATATACATTAACATTAAACATATTTTCACATTAGTCATGTAAAGAAGAATTAAAACCAATGGAATGAACTATGAGAAAGAAGAAACAAAACAAAAGAGAGAGAGCAAATGCCATGCTTCAATCTGCAATTCTTTCTCTGGATATGGATTTTCCATCATGACTCTTTGGAAGGCAGTTATTTTCAATCCCCCACCTGTGTAGATGGTATGCAAAGGTCCTGCCATGAATCACATAATGAGAGGAGGACGCTCACCATTTATTTCTTTTAAAATTCATCATTATTTACTATTGTAGGTAGGGGCCAATGATGGTAGGTGGGTTTGAGCTGTGCTGCAGTTTATAAGTCCAAGACAGAGAAAGCATAGGAAAAGATAGGAGGGTATCATTTTACATTACAATATTAACAACCAAAAGAGGAAAGTTGATTCCTCCAGTCTAGTCTGCTGCTATAACTCTCAACTGCCAAACAAAAATGTTTTGTTATTTAGGGGGGGAGGGGAAGAGAAATCATCATTTATGTCCCAAGGCACTATGTGAAGTACTTTTTACTTCTATCACCTCATTTGATCCTCACTACAACCCTAGGAGGTAGGTGCTATGATCATCCCGATTTACATATAAAGAAACTGATATAAAATGACTCTCCCAGGCTCACAGAGCTAATAAGTATTGAAGGCTGAATTTGAACTTGGGCCTTCCTGATTCCAAGCCCAAAGCTCTATCCTCTAAGCCACCAGCACCATTCTATGCTATTTCAGAAAATGCCTTTGTTTTAAATAATTGTGTTAACTGTCTGATTATTAAAGAAAAATGTACTGGTAGGGGCTTGTGAAAAAACAGAATACCTTGAAGTTGTGGTATTGTACCCGGAAGTCCAAGTTGTGTATGGAGGAATTCCCTAGATATTATACACTTTAAATGGTTTTATACTGTTGAAACTTGCTTATATGTGTCTTTCTATTGCAAATTTCACAGAAACTCTACCTAACAGTTTTTACAAACTATCTGTAAAAACCAGCGCAAATATAAGCTACCCTTTGTGTTTGCCAAAGAATCATGTCTGTGATTAGTAAGGCTTAGTCAAATACTAGAATCATTGAGTCAAAAATTTAACGTTGGAATGAACTTTATTTTAAATGTGAGGAAACAGTTACAGAGAGTTTGAATAACTTGCCCAAGGTCCCATAGGGAAATAATGGTAGAACAGGCACCAGAATCTATATTACCATATCCCTTAGCAGTGAGTTGACCTTTCTTCTAGGCCATATAGTAGCAATAATTCAGTAGGCTAATGGAATTAGAAATTCATGACTTTTCCTTCTCTTTATACTTAATGTAAAAACATTAGTTAAGTTCAAGGGTCATCCCTGTTGCCCATCTTTAGTAGAGCACACACTTTGGTTGTTTTCTTTCTTACTCCAGTCCTGGCATTCTATCCACTGTACCTCCCAGATGCCTATTCAATTCAATACTATTACAAGTATTTACTAATCATCTACTGTACTGTGCTGGGGGAGATGCTTTTCATTAATTTCTGGAATGAAACAAGAATCTACATAACATAATATAAAAAGATGATTGCACATAAAACTGCAAAACTATTGTGTACAAACTGCTATTCCTTTTAAGTATATAATAGTTATCTTGCAAATGTTTCCCTTTTTGTCTCTTCTCTTCCTCCATCCACCCCCCCCCCCTCACCCAGCCTCTGAAATGGTCCATCATTTCTGGAGTGCTCTCCCTCCTCAATTCTAACTACTGACTTCTCTGGCTTCCTTTAAGTCCCAAATAAAATCTTACCTTCTACAAGTATTAGAGGCTCTTAATTCCAGTGTTTTCCCTCTTAAATTATTTCCTATTTATCCTTTATAGAACTTGCATTGCAACTATTTGTTTGCATGTTGTCTCCCCTATTAGATTGTAAGCTCCTTGAGGGCAGGAACGATCTTTTGCCTTTTTTTTTTTGTTTCCCCAGTACTTAATAACACTGGAAATGGTAAATGGTAGGTATTTAATAAATGATCAATTCTTTTATTAATTACTATATGTTTGTGATATTTATATTCATGTGATAAGCTCATCACTTCTAATCTCACCACCATGCTGCTCAATGAAGCCTTGATGGACAAGACCTCCTTTAGTCTACTTTTTGCCCTGATTGGATGACTGGACAATGGAGTACCAAACTCATTTCTATGCCTTCCCTCATAATTGTATCCCCAGAGCTTAATATAATTATAGTGCTTGACACATAGTAGGCACCTAAAAATATTTATTGCAGTGTTTGTAAAGTGAGTTAAGAGAACAATAACCTTTTCCATTATAGACATAGCTTATTGTTTGTAGAGTATTGCCATGTGTAATGGTAATATAATTTGAATCTGAAGATCCCTTTGTGTTGGTAAAGGTAGCAGGTACTTAGCACTTAGTAACTGATCAAGCCTCTGTTGGTGAAACAGAAGGTATGAATTCCTGTCTCCTGTTGCTGATGAAACAGGAAGTAGCTAATGCTGTGTATATAAGAAAAGCCCCAGAGAGGCACAGTCAGAATTTCTTGGGACCAGAATATAGTGGCAGAGCAGCTACAGAAGAGAGTATGGAGAAATGAGCCAGAATTTCCTGAGAACTTCTTGTGGTGGAGTTTCTTCTGAATAGGATCCCTGAGCCCTGAGCCAGGAGCCAGGAACCCAGGTGACTGAGGAAGCATGACTGGGATGCTGAGGCTGTTTGTTTGTGGCTTGGTTGAGCCTTGAATTCCCTGGAGCAGAAATTGTGAAGGATATGACATGGACCAGGCCCTGTGAACTTCAGTGTGGAGCAGGATTTACCCAGAGAGCTGGACAAGGAACTGGGAGCTGTCTGCCATTGAACCCAGGTGACAATCTGGTAAATCCAGGTAGAATCTGGGACCATGGAAAGGGATCCAGGGAATCTGAGAACCAGCCCCAAGTCGAGATGAAAAGACCTCTCCATGGGGAGAGTAATGATGAAATTGTAGTTTACTATTGACCTAAGAGTGGATGATACTTAGTAATTGATTGCTGAATAAGTGATTGATTGAGTTAATCAAGTGAAACCAAGAGTGGAAGACTTTGACTATTGTACTTTCAGATGATTGTTATTGACAAGTGACTGATTGAGTTAACTTAGTTGCTCCATGAGTGGAAGACTTTGACTTTTGTACTTTGAGATGATTGTTCTTTGTTCTAAATATTGTGACCACTTTGGTGAAAACTATGTGGCCATTTAAATGATAAGATGTTGTGAATACTATATTGGGATTTTCCATGATAAGCTGTAATATTGTGAATGCTATACCTTGATTTTCTGTTGATGTTTTGCTTTGATTTGTTATGGAATAAATAGAGTGTTCACTATACTTTGTAATCAGAATCTTAAAAGCTGTTCACAGTAGCAGTCCTCTGGAAAGCTGATAGTGCATGGCATTACAACATGTTTGCATATCAGTTTTTTCAACAGGCCTTACTCTATGGTCATAAGAGGATGGAATAGATAGTTTGATTTGTTTTATTTGCACATCATAGGCATAGGGGTAGGAAATGGAAGTGGCCCTATTCACTCATATCTTACAGGGAACCTCTAAATGCCAATATGCCCCAAATAACACTAACTTATTAAAACCGAGTTTCATTCTTTTTCTCCCTATAGACTCATAATTTAGTCAATAAATAATATTTTCCCAATAAACAACAAGTTGTCTTAGGTATACATTGGCAATGATCCTTGTTAAAAAAAAAAAAACAACTCTTGATTATGGAGAGATATGCTACGTGGCTTGCAGAGTTTTAGCACATCTAGATAACAATCATGGTTTAATGAGAGGACAAAGAAGAGAATTCAGAATGGCATGCAGTCTAAAAGCCATGATGTGCAAAGGATAGCCAAAGAAACTCAAAGAATTCAACCCTGAACCAGAGCAGAAATCTAAAGGAAGTCTTAAATAATAGTTTTCAAATTGGTAAAGGGCTATCCTTTAAAAGTGGGAATAGATGTTTTAAGTTGCTTCAGAAAGTGAAATTAGGACTAATGAGCAGAAGTTACATGAAAGCAGTTTTCTGGTTTTTGTTTTTTTCAGTGTGATAGAAAGAGCTTTCTAACAACTAGATCTGACCAGTAATGAAATGGCCCTCATTGAGCATGCCATATGATTTGGGAATGACAGAGAGGAGGAAAAGAGTGGAATAAACATTTTCAATAGAACACTGCACTAAATAACTTGCAAATACTGTTGATTGTCATAATAACACTCTGTGGTAGGTGTTGTTATGATCCTCAGGAAATATTGCTTTTTCTTAGGGTTTTGTTTTTGTTTGTTTTTTTATTTCATCAACTTCCTAGTTTTTACCATTTCACCAGAAGGTTTTCAGTTGTTCAGATAATATCCAAAGCATGCAAAAATGTCTGATGATAACACATATCAACTATGCTACAAAATGAGTATGTACTGGGGTGGAAAAAAAAACTAAATTTTATTTAAATTCTCATCTAAGTTTCCATGTTTTTTTTTTTACATTTTAGATATTTTTAAATAACTAATTTAATCAATATTCACCTTATTTCTAGTTACATTAAATTTTAGAGCTTTGTAGTTATAATATTTTTACATATATCACTTTGCTCATCTTTTCAACTATAGAATTAGAGGGGGGTGTGTGTTTATGTGTGTGTGTGTGTGTGTGTGTGTGTGAAAACTGAAACTCAGTCTTCCCACATGAATGTGTTAATTCAGGTGAACAAAATAACAAAATCATCATGAAATATATTTACCAACTAAAATTCAACATTGTTGCCGGAACCAAATGATTAGGAAGTTTTGTTGACTGTTGACTATCATCTCAAGTAAATTTTTTTTTAAATTTTATTTCATAGTCAAAGGGCATACATTTTATACAAAGCACTGCCCCACCTCCCCCCCTTCCTAAAAGTCAGAATTGAAGATCTAAAATATGTGAATAAAATGTAAACATTCAAGAAAATCATGCTTAATAACAGTTCACATTAAATAGCCCTCTAAGGATTTGCTAAACACCTTACGGGCACTGTATCACTTGGACATCAAATTAAACAAGTGAAGTAGACATTATAATTATCCCCATTACACAGATAAGGTAGCTGAGATAAGAGAACTATCCAGGCTCATATACCTATGTAGTCTTTGAATCAAAATTTGAATCCTGGGCTTTCTACATCCTACTCTGCCTACTATACCATTTTGTTTTTCGATGCATAGAGATAAAATAAAAGTAGCTGATATTGCCACCTCTTGAAAATTGGGACACTAATGCATGGTTGGTGGAGTTGTGAACTGATTAAACCATTCTTCAGAGCAATTTAAAACTATGCCCAAAGGCCAATCAAAGTGTACATACCCTTTGAATCAGCAATATTACCACTTGAGCTGTATTCCAAAGATGTAATAAAATAATGAAAAAGGATCTATGTGTACAAAAATGTTTATAGCAGCTCTTTGTGTGGTGGTAAATAATTGGAAATTAAGACAATATTCATCCACTGGAGAATGATCGCACAAGTTGTGGTAAAGGAATATAATGAAATGCTATTATTGTGCTATAAGAAATAATGAGCACTGGCAGAGCCGAGATAGAGGACTTGAAACAGGAAATTCTTTAACGCCCCCCCCCACCCCAAACCACTGCCAATACCTGTAAAACATGACTCTAAACAAATTTTAGAGCTACAGAAGCCACAAAGTGACAGAGAGAAACAAAGCTCCTGCTGAAGGCCGACAGGAAGTATCCCTCACACAGGGCTGGGAGCTGAGTGTAGTCCTGGTAAACCACACAGTTCTGGCCCCACGGTGGCCCTGACCAGCAACCTTGGAGCAGACTTCAGTTGAGTGTATCACCAGGAGGTGTAGTAGTTTCCAGACTTATCAAACCATAAATCCCAAAGAGAAAGTAAAATATCAGTAGGGAACTCTGTTGGAACCAGGTGGGAAGAGTGTGGTCCAGCCCCTGCCCCCAGGGTGAGAGGCAGCAGAGGCACAGAGGCACAGCTGCTGTAGCATGGCTATGTCCAGAACTCCTGGCCTGCAGATTATAGGGGGACCAAGTGACCATTCAGAGCATAATCATTCTTGCTTTAACCTGCTTGTATCTTGGTTGCTATCTTGGGCAATGGTCCTGGGGTGAGAAATGCCAGTGTGCCAGTATGATGTCTGTAGAGAGGGCACCTTCCTCAGACCTCTGACAACATTTGTGAAAACCTCAGTGATTTGGGACAAAACTCTCCACTCTGGAAGCAGAGTTCTACAATGGCAAAGAACTCAAAAGTCAAGTAATTGGCTGGCAAGATGAGCAAGCAGAGGGGGCACTGTCAGCCCATAGAATCCTGTTTTGAGGGACAAAAAGGATCAAAGCATGGAATGGGAGGAACACAACAAGGTCAAAACTCCTGCATCAAAAACTTCCAAGAAAAATATGAGCTGGTTACAGGCTGTGAAGGAGCTCAAGAAGGATTTTGAGAATCAAGTAAGAGAAGGGGAGGAAATTGGCAGGAGAAATGAGAATGAAGTAAGAAAATCATGAAAAATGAATCAACAGCCTGCTACAGGAGACCGAAAAAATACAGATGAAAGTAACACCTTAAAAAGTAGACTAACTCAAATGGCAAAAGAATCCCAAAAAGCCAATGAGGAGAAAAATGCCTTAAAAAGTCAAATTGCCCAGATGAAAAAAGAATTTCAAAAACTCATTGAAGAGAATAATTCCTTCAAAATTAGAATGGAGCAAATTGAAGCTAATGATTTTATGAGAAATCAAGATACTATAAAACAGATCCAAACAAATGAAAAAATAGAAGGCAATGTGCAATATCTCACTGGAAAAACCACTGACCTGGAAAATAGATCCAGGAAATATATTTTAATTTTTTTTTTATTACCTGAAAGCCATGATCAATAAAAGAACCTAGGAATCACCCTTAATTTCTCTAGGAAAATTGCCCTGATATTCTAGAACTGGAGGACAAAATAGAAATTGAAAGAATTCACTGATCTCCTCTTGAAAAAGATCCCAAAAAGAAAACCCCTAGAAATATCAGAGCCAAATTACAGAGTTCCCGATTCAAGGAGAAAATATTACAAGTAGCCAGGAAGGAACAATTTTACTATTTTGGAAGCACAATCAGAATAACAAAAGATCTAGAAACTTCTAAGTGAAGGGCTTGGAATATGATATTCCAGAGGTCAAGGGAGGTGGGATTTAAACCAAGAATCACCTACCCAGCAAAACTAAGTATAATTTTTCAGGAGAAAATATGGTTATTCAATGAAATCGAGGACTTTAAAGCATTCTTGATGAAAAAACCAGAGCTGAATTCAAAATTTGACTTTCAAACACAAGAAGCCTGAGAAGGTAAACAGAAAAAAAGAAATCATAAGGAACTCATTAAAGTTGAACTACTTACATGGAAAAATAATAATTTTATCTCATGATACTTTTTTCAGTATGAGGAGAGTTAAAGGGAATATATAATAGCATGCATACATATATATACATATGCATATATACATATATCTGTATGCATACATATATGTTTATATAGGAGGGTGTATGTTTGTATAAATGCATATGTGAGTGTGTTTATATCTGTGTACATGTGTACATAGACAGAGGGCACAGGATAAGTTGAATAAGAAGGGATGATATACAAAAAGTAAAATTAAAAGATGAGAGAGGAATATAATGAGAGAAAGAGAAAGGGAGAGATAGAATAAGGTAAATTATCTTATATAAAAGATGCGAGAGAAAACTTACATTGGAGGGGAAGAGCAGGAAGGCAAAAGGGAATGGGTCAACCTTAATCTCATTGAATTTGGCTTAAGGAGAGAATAACATACACACTCAATTGAATATCTTACCCTACAGGAAAGTAGGGGGGAAGGGGATAAGAATGGAGATGATAGAAGGGAGGGCAGATTGGGTAGTTAGTTAGAAGCACACACTTTTTTAAAAGTGAAAAGGCCAAAGTAGAAAATAGAATAAGTTCAGGGTGGCGGGGCAGGATAGGATGGAGGGAAATATGTCTTTCACAATGTATATACTATGGAAACGTTTTGTTTAACTACATGTGTACAAACTATATTGAATCGATTTTCTTCCCAGTAGGGGTGGGTGATTAGGGAAGAAGGGAAAAATCTGTAGATTAAAGTTTTAAAAACATTTTAAGAATTGTTTTCTTTTTACATGCAAGTGGGAAATAAGATACAGAGGCACTGGGTATAGAAATCCATCTTGCCCTACTAGAAAGTCAGAAGGGGAATGGGGGAGGATATAAGAGAGAGCAGATTAGGGGAAGGGGTATTCAGTTGACTCACTATTTTTGGGTGGGGAGTAGGGGAAGGATGGGGAGAAAATTTGTAACTCAAAATCTTGTGGAAATGAATGTTGAAAACTAAAATTAAATTAAAATTAAGGAAAAAGAGGGGAAAATGATGAGCCGGTAGATTTCAGAAAAACCTGGAAAGATTTACATGAACTGATGCTGAATAAAATGAGCATAACAAGAACAACATTAAACAGAGAAACAGTAACATTATGTGATGATCAACTATCATTGAATTAGTTCTTCTCCACGGCTCATGATGGAAAATGCTATCCACATCCATAGAAAGAACTATGGAGTCTCAATAAAAATAAAAACATACTATTTTCATTTATTCTGTTTTTACATGGTTATTTCCCTTTGTTCTGTTACTTCTTTCACAACATGACTAATGTGGAAAAATATGTTTTACATGACTGCACATGTATAACCTACATCAAATTATTTGCTATCTTGGGAAGGGATAAGAAGAGGGAAGGAGGCAGTGAGAAAAATGTCTCCAAAAACAAATGTTGAAAATTATCTTTACAGGTAATTTGAAAGAATAAAGTGCTATTGAATTTTTTTTAATTAAACATTTTAAGAAAGATATTGCCACCCCCCCTCCACCACTTCATCTTAATATCACTGTTATGAACATGCTAAATGTTTAGGAAGGTTTCTGGGGGGTAGGGTGGGCGGGAAGCATGGATGCTAAATAGCAGACAATGTAACACTAAGTAGATCATGGCTCATAGTGTAATCTGAATTTGGACATGGCTATATAAACATTTTGTATTTGCTCTTTAAGTCCAAGAAGTCCTGCATTTTCCTATACCTAACAGTATTGAAGAAATGACAAAGAACTCCACATTTTTACCAGGAGAGAGAGTATTTATGCCAGGACATTTCTGAAGCTTATTAAAGGTGAACATAAACCCTCATACAAGACATGGCTTTGCAGTTAATCAAAAGAACATCCAAATGAAAGCATAATCATAAATAATTTTAAAATAAATAAAGTAATAAATTCTCATATACTAAATTGTTTTCATGCTTCAATATATATTCTTCAGAAGTTCAGGTTTTCACTTAAATAACAAAAATACTCATGATTAGTTCTAGAGACTTTAGATGTGATTAATAGCTCAACATAGTTCCCACAACTAGAAGAAATTGTAGAATGTCAGTTAGAAGGGACTATTTTAATTAACTTGCTAGTGCAGTGGATATAGCACTGGACCTAGAATCAGAAATACCTAAGTCTAAATTTTCAGATTTCCTAGCTGTGTGACCTGGGAAATTCAATTAACCTCTGTTTGACTAAATTTCCTCAACTGTAAAATAGGAAAAATAATAGTTTATGCCTCCCATGGTTGTTCTAAAAATCAAATTAATATTTTAAGGCATAGTAAAGTCCTTAGAATGTAGTAAGCACATACAAAATTTTTATTTTCTTCTGTCCTTCCTCTCATCTAACCCATGCTTACCTGACAAAAGAATATTCTTTGTAGTATGTTGACATATGAAGAGGACTATGCCTCAACTAGGGCATAAAATCATGGCTCCACCTCTTGCAACCTGTGTGACCTTGGTAAAATAATTAAATCTCCCTAGGCCTCAGTTTTCTCACCGATAAAGTGGAGGGATTTGACTAGGTATCCTCTTCAGTCCTATCTGACTCTTTGTGACTCAACTTAGGATTTTCTTGGCAAAGATACTGGAATGGTTTGCCATTTCCTTCTCCAGTTCATTTAACAGATGAGGAAACTGAAACAATCAGGGTTAAGTGACTTGCCCAGGGTCATTCAAATAGTAAGTGTCTGCTCGTTGGATTCAGATTCATGAATATAAATCTACCTGATTCCAAGTGTGGTGTTCTATCCACTGTGTCACGTAGCTACCACTCTAAAGTCCTTCTCACTTCCATATCTATGATCCTATTTTCCTTGGCATGGAACTGAACTTAGTCTTTCATACTTTGAAATGAAATGAAGTTATGTCTCAGAGAATTTTAGAATATGAGCAACAAACAAAGAGGAGTCAAGGTCCCAACAGGGTAGTTGCAGATTTAATTGACTTTCTTATTTAGAGTAAGCCCATTCATATAAAATATAAGCAGCATAGCTAAATTTAAAAACACTGGAAGCACTATTAGTAAATGTACTCACGTCCACACTCGGAAACTTACTGCCCATGTGACTGTCCTCAAATAAGTACCCTTAACCTTCTTGATCTCCAGTTTCTTGACCAGTAAAATGGGCGAAAATACTTTCAGAAGAAGGTATTTTAAAGTGCAAAGCAATATAAAAGATGAGTTTATTTGCACAAATTCAAGCCCTCATGGATATAAACATACTCTGCCTGGCATCAATAGCAATTTTCATGAAAACATAATGAAAGGGAAAAATGCATTATATAGGACCGTATTTGGCATATTGGCAAAGACGGTTAGCTTCAGAGTCAAAATGGTCTGGTTTTCAATTTCTGCCTGAGACGTGCCAGCTGACTCTTGTCAAATCATTTAACATCTCAGTGATTCAGGTAACTTCCAAAGACAAGTGTTGCAAATCTAGTGCTGATCAATTTCAAGGGAGTTTTCTTCATTAGAATGTCCTTTTAACAAGGAAATCAAAAGTTTCATCTGAAAAATATATGTGTATATTTCTGTATGAATTATTTTTAAATGTTTTTACTGAGTGAATGGTTATAAATTAAACAAGTCTAGCATAGAGTTTTACATTCTCAGGATGGTGTTTGGTTCTATTTATTTTATGCAGATATTACTATTTTCTTTAATCTCCTTTTGGACAGTATCTGAGTTTTAATTTTCATTTTTTTCCAGTTTCGCAAACCAATTTGGCTGTATAGGAATTGAAATGTACAGATGGAACCTATAAAATACTAAGCCATTCCAGAGGGATGAAAAAGCCAGTTAACCTTGGAATAGAAACAGAACTCAATATTTGAGAGAGGGGAATCGGAATGTTAAAGCCTTTCCTTCAGCATAGAATTAGATATTTTGAGCTGGAAGTGTTTTCAAAGCTAAATTACTTCAATCCACTCTTTTCTAGATAATTGCCAAGTTGAGTTACATTAGATCTAGGTATACTCAGACCTACTGATGAGAGATATAGTTTCTTGTAGGAAAAGATACATTTTAAACCTTTTTGGCAGCTCCCTTGGTGTAAATTTTGAAATATTTATTAACATTTCATAAGAAAATTGTGTATTTCTTTGTAATGTTACTTTATCTGGAAAACATTATACATTTTACTATTTATGAAGAAAAATGACTCTGAAATATTCAGTTGTATCAATAGATCCTCATTTTTTTTTTGACCTTTTGTAATGGTAGTAGGAATTTGAAAAATCTTCCTTGCTTTGAAAATATACTCTGCACCCTAATAGACTGAATGTAATCACATGGAGTGTCTGGTGGGAAGATTTTGCTGAAGGGTGGAGCAGAGCCAACAGGAAAGCGAGAGTCAGAGTAAGCTAGACAGTTGGGAGGAGAGGACACTCCTAAGGGAGATGGATAGGCTTGTGAGTACATATGGGTTTTGGATTGGTTTGTGGAAAGGCTAAAGGATGGTGTGGCTCTGTGCTCTTATGACTTATTAACTTCTTTACAACTGTGATGGATTTGGCTTCCTGGTTTGGGGATTTCTTTTTCTGGTGTCTGAATAGATGTTTTGCTTCTGCCTTCTACATGGAAAGTCTGTTACATCTTGCAATCGAGCACTATGCAGGTATATTTATAGTGATTGTAAGCACTGTAAATATTGCTTTGGCACTACACCTATTCAAGAGCAGAAAAATTCCCCAGAAAAAATTAATTTTTTCTTGTTTTTTCTCAAAAATATATTTTATTGATGCTTTTTGTTTTACATCAGTCACTTTCCCTCTAGAAAGGACATTTGCTTAAGACAAACTAAATTAATTAAGTAAAAACACTTGATACAGAAGCCCTGTTCTGACAAGATTCTGTCTCCATGAGAGAGTGGGTTGTATTTTGTTATCCTTTCTCTATCACCTTTACTAGTTGTTTTTTTTTTTCTGTTACTTAGAAATAAATACCCTTTTAGTGATATTTTCCTTTTTCTCCTCCTGGCATTATATAGTTAGTTTTCTTGGTTCTGAACATTTCACTCTTCATCAGTATGTACATATCTTTCTATATATCTCTGAATTCCTTACACTCATCATTGCTTGCTATATAATAGTATAGCATTTCATTATACTCATCATATGCTATAAATCGATGGGCACAAATTTATATCTGTTGTTGTTTGCTAACATAAAAGTTTCCCTGAATACTTTAGTACACACACACACACACACACACACACACACACACACGTTTATTTTTTTCTGGAATTTTTTGGGATATATACTCAGGAATGGGATTGCCAATTCAATCATTTTGGAAGTCTTTAACAATGAGAGGCAACTAGATTTGATAAATTAGTTGGGAGATTAGCAGTTAGCCTGGCTACACAGAGATTCAAGAGGCATAGGAAGGAAGTGAAAACCCCTTCTGATGAATTTTCCAGTTTTTCTCATTGCTTCCAGAAACAAAATTATTTTGAGAAATGTTTTTGAACCAAGCATATTATGCCACATATTTCTAAATTTTGATCAGAAGTGTCTTCCTGCAAATACAGCCAATTGCAACGAAGCTTTTACTTCACACTAATGTTGAGGTAGTTTAAGGAAATATAGGGAAAAATAAAAATTCATGTTATATCTAACATTTCTCAAAAGAATTTTTAAGACAAGCTAGAGCATCTATCAAATCCTATTGCATGAAAAATACAGTGATAACAAGGATCAGAGAAGGGATGCAATTTGCTTGCACCATACTTTTTTTTTTCAAATTATTTACCTTATTTGTTACTACTGATATTAGAAATGG
Organism: Gymnobelideus leadbeateri; assembly: GCA_011680675.1. Taxonomy (NCBI): domain Eukaryota; kingdom Metazoa; phylum Chordata; class Mammalia; order Diprotodontia; family Petauridae; genus Gymnobelideus; species Gymnobelideus leadbeateri. The sequence goes on from WOXC01000294.1 coordinate 95,646, forward strand.
AAAAGTTTAATAATGTGAAGATTATTCTCCTTTTTTGTCACCTTGATTTTCTCTCTTTATGCATTTTTTCTTCAATTTCTACAAGAAACCTTTATGTATTTATCGGATTCCCTGTCATATGGCATCTGATTTACTCTTGATGTACTGCTCTTTCATTAAACTTTATGTACCATTCTCATTCAACAGTAACAATTCATAGAGGAAGATGATTATCCCAAGGCTGAAGATAACATTGAACTTCAAAGGGATGAAGAGAAAAAAAAAATGAAAACCAGGGCTAGTTTTTCATTAGAATCATCCAAAGTTCTTGCACAAATTTTAATGGATTTAACTATCTCCTCCCAGTAAAGAAACATGAATCACTTAAGGAGGGTAGTTGACACAAAATGCAAGGAAGAAGCAGCTATTAGTGATTGCTATGGTTCCCCAATTTGCCTGTAGAGGAGCCCCTTTTTCTCTCTGTTTCTTCCTGATCAAGGTGAAATCACCATGTGTAGCAACATCCACACTTGCATACCCAGGATATCTGCTAGCACAGGTTCTTAGATACGCTTTACTAGGAAAGATAACTGTTTAAGGGGTCAACAATCTCTTTTATTTACATTCATTAGTTAAAGGAGAAAGTCAGCACCCTGAACTTCAGGGAAAATCAAAACAAAGAAAATAGGGAAGATAAAAGGAGAGAAATAAAGACCTATATATACATATAGCCTTTTTAGAGCCAGAGGGCATCACAACCCTCCTGACTCTGCCTAATTAGAAATTAGCAAAAGGTGTGAAATTCTTCCTACAAGTATCCCCTAAGTAAGCTTCCCTTAATGGGCACTATATAACGTCTATTAATGGGTGAGGAAGAGTTTATATCCCACTAATATTACACCAAGTCTGGGGCATTTGTTGCCTTTCAATAGCATATTGATGGTGAGTTTTAAGTTCTCTGCAAGGTATAAGGTTGACCAGATAGCCCCAAGTTGCACAGAATAAAATGATCAAGCCTCCCCCCATATTAGCAAACAGGTACTGTGAAACTTTCCTTCGTACTCAAATATCTTTGTTCAAGTATTCCCTCAGTGAAATTTTTTCTCACTCTTGATTGTCTGGCATTTGATCCTATCTAAGTACTGCTTTGTTCCTATACATGTACGTGTGTGTGACATGTGGAGGTGTATACCCCCCCCCCCCACACACACACAGGTCCATATCTGTTTCCCTATTGGTTTACCACTTTTTTATCTGATTGCCTAGTTTTAGCTTATATCTGTTCAAATTGATTTACAGGACAGTCACCACGGGCTATGAGCTCCAATGTTCTTTGGAAGACATTCCATTCCCTCTTTCTTTTTCTAGTAGGTGTGAAAGTCTTGTGTCATTTGAATGGACTTTCTCTTATGTTTGAAGGTCCTTGTCTTGATGGCTTATAGAACTTGTGTCTGGATTAAATTGTTACACTTAGCTACCATGTGACTTTGAGTTTGCAACATTTTGGGGGGGATGGGGAGGAATGGGTTTTTGTTGCAGTTGTTGTTTGTTTGTTTTTCCTGGAGACTATCTGCCAATTCTTTCAATTAGAATTTAATTTTCTATAGAGATCCATACATTTTGTTTCCATAGCTTCCCAATTGTCTTTTAATGTTTTCCTTTTTTTTTTCTTTTCTCTTCTAGGTTGTCTTTCACTTCTGCTTGTTTGCATTTCTAATCTATCATTCTCTCTTTTATTTCTTTGGATAAGCTTACCATTATAGATTCAATTTTTTCTATTCTGCTCATTGTTTTTATTCTACAGCCCATACATTCTGCTTTCATAATTTTCCTTTTTCTTTAAAACCACTCAATTCCATGTTTTCCTCAAATTCCCTGGAATCCTCATCTCATCAAGTGTTGGATCATTTTCTTTCATTTATTTATTCATAGATTCCTGAATTCATTTACTAGACCTGGAGGTCATTCTGCTGTTGTTTTTTACCTATTGATTAATCTTTTTTGTGTTGAAACTCTTTGGGGTTTTTTTTCAAGGAATCCTCAGTACTTTCAGGTTTTATTTGTTTGTTTGTTTTTCTCTTCTTCATTTATTTATCACTCACTTCTGAGTCCCTACCCTCTTACTGCAGTTTCCTTAGGAGCTAGATCTCAAAATACCTCAGCATCTTCCCACATTGGGCAATTAACAGTTTACCAGCCTCTTTCCCCAAATGACTTTTGCATGGTCAAAACTAAGCCCAGTTAGATTATTTATTCTTCTCTCAGAATTGGTGGTGTATTGCATAACTCCCCATATGCTCAGTGTCCTGTTCTAATAACCTCTTTCACTCTCTCTGTTCCTTAGTTCTCTGGATCAATCCTAGCAGTTAAAAACCTGATTTTCTTGTCACTGGAAGTACAGAGCTACAGAAAGAGTTTTACAGCATTGGTACTTCCAGGTTGCAGCCCCCAGAAGGCTTTTGTCCCTGAAGGGCTATGGTCAAGCTTGTTGTTGAGGCCCAAAGAAATTTCACTATTCTAGAGCCATGGACTGTATAGCATTGGAGGGGGAAGGGGAGTGGAAAAGGATGTGTTTTATAAGCCTGTGTCCTGTCTTTTTGTCTACTGGTTCAGTCTTTTTTTTTTTTTTAGAGTTTTCTTTTTGCTTTTTGGAGGGGGGAAGGTAGGGCAAATGGGGTTAAGTGACTTGACCAAGGTCACAAGGCTAGTTTTGTTTTAAGTGTCTGAGGCTGAATTTGAACTCATGTTCCCCTGACTCCAGGACCAGTGCTCTATCCACTTCACCACCTAAGAGCCCCTACTGGTTCAGGCTTACTTTGGATAGTCTGGGAGTATTGAGTAAGCTCAAATTTGGTGATGAGTTTCTGCTTCTTTTTTTTTTTAACCTTATTTTAGGTTCTTAGTGTCCTAGTTCATGGAAACCAATGAAGTTGCTTTATATTTGGCACATAAATTCTATTTTATGTTGGCTTGAGAGGTTGTGTGGATCAGAAAAAAATTCTTGTCTTCCATCTTGCTCCTCACATGACCCAGAAATAATGCAATTCATTTCCCTAGCATTTCATCTTGAGCAACACTGCCCTAAACTTATGTGTTTAATTTTTGACAGAACCTTTATGTTGCTGAGTCATATGGCCACTTGGCAAAGAGAAACCATGGCCAAAAAGTAATTAATAGTTATATGTCTTACTAAACAGGAGTCATAATGTAGTTCCTGAGGATTGTGCCTGGAGCTATTCTTGTCAACATTTGTATTAATAATGTGGATAAAGAGAGACTATAGCACAGCAGCTTGACAAGTCTGAAAATGCCATTAAATTGTGAATATTACATAATGTGATAGAAGACAAACTAAAAATTCAAAATGGTCTCAACAGTTTGTAATGCAGTGGAAACAAGCATAAATAAATATAACAGGAATAAATACAAAATTTGTATTTTGGACAGTAACCATTCAAACTATTTGGTACTAGTTAAAAGGGGAGAAAAATAAGTCAGTGTAACAAATTAAATAATCAAGAAGAATTTTTTTTTAAAGCAAAAGGATATAGGTGGTGGCTAGGTGGCAGTGAATAGAGCACCAGCCCTGGAGTCAGAAGGACCTGGGTTCCAATGGGCCTCAGACACACAACACAAAAACTAGCCTTGTGACCTTGAGCAAGTCACTTAACCCCAATTGTCCTCCAAAAAGCAAAAAAATTTTTAAAAAGATTAAAAAGATCAAAAGGATATTATTTGATTAGCCCAAGAAAATAAATTATTGAGGAAAGGACTTTCTTTTTGACAAAAACTATAATTGTTCTAAGAGGAGGAGATCAGGCTTAGAGAGGGATGTCCTGAGGCCTTGGAAGGTATTAGGCTCTCCATCACTGTAGTTACTTAGGCTGAGATTGGATGGTCACTCTGGGACCCTGGCCACACACTAGGGGGATCTACTAGTATCTCTGGAGCACCAATTTTATGGACACGGTATCCCCCAATGGGGACTAGACAAAGTCGGCTCTGCTTCCTGTCTAACTGCCATGCCCAGACTGATGTGGCCTCTGCCTGCATCCGTTGCTCTCTGATATGCAATATCTCAGCCTCCAGTCCCCGAATCGGTTTTGGAGGTGCCTATGCCACCTCCCTGGATCCTGGGCCGGGCTGAACTATCTCCACCTCATCTGAGCAGCTGTGGCTTCCTCAGCTCCTGTGCAAGCCCGGCTGGACTTCTCCATTTACAAACCCGGTGGTATTCGGAAGCCTGGCAGAATGACCAGCAGTGGGCGGTTCCCCTCAGCTTGTGCTGAAGAGTCGGGGCCTCCTCTGCCAGCCCAGCTCAAAGTCGGCTGCAGTGGCTGAACTGAAGGACACCAGTTTACAGGGTGTTGGCCCGGGGTCCAGGCAGTGGTTCTCTCAAATGTGGACAAAGTTTGGATACTTCATCACCTACAAGGACCCCAGCTGCCTGTTCTCCAGGCACAAGGAGCTGTCAACACAACTTCAGCTCTGCGCACGGGTGTTTGGGCTCTCGAAGTACTGTGTGGCCGAAGCTGTGACCCAGACCAACACCTGCTTTGGTGGTCTGAGCCCAGGGGCTACCCGGGTTTTCTTTGGCAGAGGCAATGTTGATTCTCGAAATGTGTTGAGTGTGCTACTGACCCTTGGACCCTTAGGGCCAGCCATGCTCCTAAGGAGCAACATCCCACTGCTCAGACATGGCCCCACCCCAGCCTTCAGATACACTCAGCCCACACAGAGGGCGCCTGAATATTGCCCAGTAGCTCAAGATGTGGCTCCAGGAGGCAAAGGTGGATCTGGGCAGTCCCTGTGCCTTGGCAGGAATGCCCAGACCGCCTGGTGGTCAATGAATTCCCCTTCACCAGACCTGAACTTCCTCCCCTTTCCCTGAGTTGGGGGACCACCCTTATCCAACTAATCATCTCACTCACTTTTCACACTCAGGCACACAGATCTTCAAAATCCGACATCTTTTGGCAAACTCTTGGATCTCAGCCACGAAAAGTTCAGACTTTCTGTCAGCATCAGCACGTCCTCTGCTGAACTCCACATCACTTCAGGAAGCAGCCATTTCACCTGAAACATCAGCTTTGCTGTACAGACACTCACAACTCTTGAGCAAACATTTATCACTCATTTCTGGAGGGTCTCTTTACTGGACAACATGATAGCCCCATGGGTAGCTTTGGGTTATCTCCAATAATCCTAGCTCTGCCCCCAAGTCTCAGGGAGACCTTGTCCAAGTTACTTGGCTTCTCACAACTCAGTTTCTTCCACTGTATACTGAAGGGGTCAGGGTAAACCATATATAAAGTCTCTTTAAGTGGAAAAAAAAAACTACATGGTGTGGCTAGGTGGTGCAGTGAATAGAGTACTAGCCCTGGAGTCAGGACAACCTGAGTTCAAATTTGGCCTTAGACACTTAACACAGAAACTAGCCATGTGACCTTGGGCAAGTCACTTAACCCCAGTTGCCCTTAAAAAAAAAGTAGAAGAAGCAAAAGGAAAAAAAAACTACAATAGTTTCTTCTCGTTTATTTATTTATTTTTTTTAAATTTCTGTTTGAGGGGTGGCTAGGTGGCAGTGAGTAAGAGCACCTGCTGCAGAGTTGGGAGGACCCAGAATCAGTTCTGTCCTCAGAAAATGAGCACGGACACATAAATAATGACTGGCTGTGCAACCTTGAGCAAGTTACTTACCACCAATTGCTAAAATAAAAAAAAATTCTATTTGATTATTCTTTCACTTCATTTTGGGATTTTTATTTTGTTTTGGTTTTGGCAGTCATGCATTTCTCATATTTAGCAAATGAATCAACTCCTCTACCACTATTGTTCACAGGAATCACTGATAAGCCAAGTCTTTCATATATTGTATTTGTACAAACAATTTTTACTAATCTGATTTAGAAATGAATGGGAATTTTGAGATCACCTACTCCAATGCTCTAAGTTTTACAGAAAAAAAAACTGAGAATCAATGAGTGCTTGCTGTTAGGGAAGTTACATGTAAAGAAAAAATCTGGGGCTCAATACAATAAATATATTTATAATTATTTTCATCTAACAAAAAATTTCCTGCAAAATAATCAGGTATCACGAGCTTATTCTAGTCAAGTCTGCTAGAGACATTTTATCTGTTTGGAGTGTTGTAGAAAATATTTCTGTACTACACAAAGGGATCGAGGTAGGGTGGGTTAAAAGATTGCTAGGGTCCTTTCCAATTCTGAGTCTGTAATTTCATTAAATACCCTTTATTATGTCTTTATAACATTCTAAAAATTGCCATTGAGGAAAGCATCCTGAGAACAGAAGTTATTATTAAAATATTATTAAAAATTAAAATTATTTTAAAAGTTATTATTAAAATTAATAAAATGCCTCTATAGAGGCATCATCACCTTTATAAACATGCAAGTGTTCTTTAAAAGAAAAGAATTCAATGTGGGAGAATACTAAAATCAAGGAAATTATAAATGAGTTTCATTAACAATATATTTAGTTTGATACTCCCACATGACTACAGAAAGATAACTATAATAAATCTGGATAGGCATTGCCAGTGTAGGTTTTTTAGGGAAAGGGAAGAAAGTCAGGGGAATAAAAATTACAGGGAATTAAAATGACTACTTTGGTTTTCTTCCTGAAAAGAACATATCCTGTCTCTATTACATTTGCCTTCTTTGGGACATGGAAAAACCAATGAACTGAAAGGGTAAAAATTTGTAAAAGTTATCTTTAAACTATTGTGAATGATATAAAAGATTTAGAAGCAAAGTGAGAAAAAAATCCATAGCACCATCTAATCCATATAAACTTTGTATCTTAGGACATCAGGCTTTGGAGTAAAGGTTTCATGTTAGCGGTCTTACAGAGCATACAATCATATTTTGGGTAAAATTTACTTTAAAGTCACATTAGTTTTGCTTAATATAGAAACACAATCCACGACTTCAAAACCTAAATTGCATACATCATATGTTTGTTTTCAGTTATCATTTCCCCATGATAATGGAAGGGACTTGTGTTTCAAATAAGTTGAAACAGCAAAAATATTATAATCTTCATCATTATCTTAGAATAATTTAATCTCTGGCTTTGAATAATTGTGCATAAATGTTTATAAATCCTAATTAAATTCCCTTTGTCAATAAGGAATTTCCTCTTCAGTCAGTACTCCATAGAAATGTTGATATATATTTATGTATGTGTGTATGATATATATATGTATAGATAGGTAGTTATATATATATATATATATATATACACATATACATATATATGTAGATAGGTAGATAGACTGATCAATATTATATGTGTGACATATTTTCTGTTTATATATACAAATACATATAATGCATACCTATACATTTGTGTAGACTTCATGTGAATGTGTGTGTGTTTGTACAAGCACACACAAAGAAAGATATGTATATGCATGTGTCAATTGATATGAAAATTTTGGGAAAAAGTCTTGTTGAAGGGGGAATTAAATTAAGAAGGTATATGTTTCTGTCTACATATAAATGACATACTATATGAGTTCTCTAAGTAATTAATTTCCTTCATTATTTATAGATAATGTTAAAAATAGCTAAAATATTCTTGTAAAGAACTTATTTTTCTTCATAATTTGATTCTCCCTGTCCATAAGGACCTTCTTCCTCAGATCTCACAAAGCAACATATTTTTTAGCTGCCCAGGGCACTAATCAGGTATAATCTTAATTTGTGTCTCACTCTGTCAACTTTTATCCCAACTAGACTCCATGAGAACAGGGGCCTTATTTAAACTTTATATTTTCCTAGGGCCTAGGACTATGCTTTGTGTTTAGGTGCTTAATGAATGTTGGGAGGTTACAAAGGAAAGTATGGGAGAGAAGAGGTATTAGGTTGCCCACCAAACTGAAGGTCAGCATTGTGCTGACCTCATTGTCATATGCTTGTGAAACCTGGACATTCTGCCAGCTCCCTGACAGGAAACTGAATCACTTCCATTTGAATTATCTTTGGAATTTTTGAAGATCACCTGGCAGGATAAGGTGCTGGGCACTGAAGTCCTTTCCTGAGCTAAACTTCTAAGCATTGTAACTATTAAAGAGTACAATTCCTATGGGCTCTCCACATTGTTCAAATGCCAAATATACATTTGCCTAAAAGATTATTTTACTCACATGAGGCAAACTCTCAGAAATGATGCAAGGACACTCTCTAGTCTCTCTGAAGAACTTTGGAAAATGTGAGACATGGGAGATACTGGCAGTGGACACACAATCATGGCATGCTTGAATCAAAGAAGGCACTGTGCACTATAGGTGACAGAATTTCAGGATCTCAAAAGAAATGTGAGATGAGAAAATTTAGAAACCACTAAACACCCAGTGTTCAAAAGGATTATTTGTGCCCAAGCTGTGGTAGATCCTTCTGATGTGTCCAATCAGCAACAGTAAGGACACATTGTACCTTTGTCTCCCAACATAGCAATGGTCTTCTTCAAGAATGAAGGAAAACAACCAGTCAACCAACCAAATGTTTATTATATGAATGAATTTATTAATGAGTGTTTTGTTTATGTTAATATTGAAACTAATTTGCATCTTTGATCATAGAAATTTAGAACTGGAAGTGCTTTTATGTGAGTATTCTCTCAGTTAATAGCTTCTCTATTTGCTTAGCCCACCATCTTTTGGTCATACATTTCTTTCATGACTTTCTTTACACTGTTTCTCTTTTGTAATTTCTTATATGTAAAGTGTTGCTACCTGATTTTGCCCACCAGCCACTTTTCCATTTCCATTTGGGTGATCCTCAGTTTTCTTCTTTCTTAGGTTACAGTAGTGTAAAATTATTATATGTATATATACATATGTATGTATGTATGTATGTACATATATATATATATATATATAATCACTGGAAAAGGACTGGTTTTTAAAAAGTAAGGGTCTTTATGTAACAGAGAATTTAGGTGTTATTCAAAGATCTTTTCAATTTCCCAAAGGCAACTCTTTCGTTTGTTTGTTGGTGGCAACCAATGCAACCCAAACTATAATGTTGAACATAGACTTTCCCAGGTTTAGCTTATAACTCCAAAATCTTTTGCATCAAATTAAGATCCAGGGATGATTCACAAACAAGCTGAATGAAGTATCTCAGGATGGAAAAATGTGCTTCCTTCAATGAAAGTGTGACAGATGACTAATTTCCCTACTACTTCCAAAATCTTAGCTGATGTAGTCAATAAAAAACTGAAGTCCATTGCCATGTATTTCAAAGGATGAGATAACCCTAAATAGTGACCAGCTTTACTTACAGGGAACACAGATGACTTCTTTTTGCAAAAGTGATGGTTTCCACAGAAGCAATGAAATCATTCATCAAGGCAATTTTCATCTTTCCTTTGTTGAAAGGATGAATTTAATGGCTAGCAAGACTCTGCCAATGAGGCAGTAATTTTTACACATGCCCAGAGAACTTCAAATTTGATGTTGTATATTTTTCCCTTTGCAAAGAGCTTTGGCTACAGAGACAGTGCAAAAGGGAAAAGAGAAATTAACATCTCAGCACTTACTATGACTGTTTTGCATTAACTAACTTTTTTTCTTTTTTTTTTCTAACAGCAAGGTCACTGGAAAATTTTTGAGGCAAGAAAATTCAACACCTTGCACAATCTTATAAAATATAGCTTCTTATATATAAAAACCAAGGGGATATTTGGCAGGGTAGCTAATCTTCAAGCAATAACCAGTATTTTAAAATGCTTTCTCAGGAAACCTAAAAGCTTTATTTTTGGCAATCCTAGTCAACATGCTGTCAGTTACCTCCTCCAAGATGCAATTACAGTCAGCACTAAATAATTTTGAGCTTCCGGCAATAGGCTACATTCAGCAACGTTTTTTCCACAGTGTTACAAGCAAACTCACTTTTCTTTCTCCTAAAAGATACTGACCTAGCACCAGCTCAATTAAGTTATTTTGTAGGATAGCTTTGGTTAATTATTTCTACAATGGCTTTTGGATACTTTTGAATTTTAGGCTAAAGAGACAAAAATGTGCAATTGGGGTCTCTCTATAGATTTTCAAAGGACAATGTGACAACTATGTGAAAGTTTCTCCAAAGTTAAAGCAAAGATTAGAGATATTCATAGCTTTTTGTAATCTTTCAAGTAGTTATCCATTTCATTTACATATATTATGGATTAATAAAGCATAAGTATAATTTGTCAGAGTGGCCTAAAGGGCTTTATAAATAAATATTTCACCATCTCTACAAGGCAGTTGGTGGTAGATGCAATTGTCTTTATTTTTCAATTGGAGAATGAAGTGGTAAGAAAAGGAACACAACTGATTTTTCAAGTCATTGATTAATGTATTAAGACCATCAGAAACTGAAGTGAGATTTTAAGTAACCAACCATTTTTATTACCCTGTCATTCTTACCTCATTGCCAAATAATTGTATACTACTTTCTTAAGATTATTTTTCTGGGGCGGAGCCAAGATGG
>WOXC01000295.1:0-128494 GCA_011680675.1 Gymnobelideus leadbeateri
GCTCTGCTTGGGCACTTCTAGTGATGGGGAGTAACCCATTCCATTGTGGGATATTGGATCACAGAATCTCAAGAATTGGAAGGTACTTACAAAGGTAAAAAACCCTAGCCTCTACCCGAGCTAGAATTCTCCATCACATACCCAACCAGTGGCCGTCCAACACCTACAGTGACAGAAGACTCATTCTCTCCAGAGGCAGCTCATTTCCTATCTGGATAGCTCTGGTAGGAAGGTTTTCCTTACTTCAAACCTGAACTTGTTGGTGTTGTTCAGTCATTCAGTTGTGTTTGACTCTGTGAACCTGTAGACCACACCCCGCCAATACTGTCCATGGAGTTTTCCTGGACAGATACTGGAGCAGTTTGCCATTTCCTTCTCCTCACCTAAACGACCTCTTTGCAACTCCAACCCACTGCTCTTGGTTCTGCCTTCTGAGGCTAAGTAGAAAGTTTCATTCCTCCTTCACCAGGGGACACCAATCATATCACCCCTTACCCCCATTACATTTTTAAAAAAATATTTTACTGATATTTAAAAATAAAGTATAGCTTTCATTTCCCAATTCTCTTCCCCATCCCCACATAACTCTTTTGAAACAAAGAATTATAGTTAAGCAAAACAAACCAACACATTAACCACATCAGTTGGCATGTGATTCCTTCCACACCTGGAGTCTACCACCTCTCTACTGAGAAAAGAGATATATGTTGCATAATTGGTCCTCTAGAAGAAAGATTTATCTGAATTTTGATGTCTTTAGATTTTTTCTTTTCATTAGTATGTTTATTGTATTCATTGTTCTTTTGGTTCTGCTCCTTTCACTATGCATCAATTCATACAAATCCTTCCAAACATCTCTGAATTTTCATATTCATCATTACTTAGGGCACAATAATATTCCATTATATCACAACTTGTTTAGCCATTCACCAATGAAGGATACCCACTTTATTTCTAGTTTTGTGCTGTCACAGACTATGACTATTTTGTGATACATGGCACCTTTCTTTCTGTCTTTGTCCTCTTCAGTATGTATGTGCGGCAGTGGGATCAGAGAGACAAATGATCCAAACAGCTTAATGACTTTCCAGACTATTTTATCCCTAAAGTTTCTTTTCTTCTCACTGAACATCCCCAGTTCCTTCAAATTATCCTCATATAGCATGAATCTCAAGACTTCATATTATTTGAGTTATCCTTCTCTGGGTACTGATATGGGAATGGGAATCTGAAGATCTTCCCTGCCCCTAAGCCCTTGATAGCCTTAGGTGACTCTGAGAACCTTCCTTGATTTGAGAATATGCTCTGCCCCCTAATGGGCTGGATGTGGTCACCTGGAGCCTGTGGTGGGAGGCTTGTTCTTCAGGAACACCCACACCTTGTTACCTTGTGATTGGGCAGTGGGTTCCGAGGGTTGTGATGGTCTCTGATCCAGGAGAAGGCTATATATACCCTGATGTGAGGTTTTGCTTTGGGGTTCACTTTGGGAACAGTTGTGTGATGTGGCCAGATGAGACTCTGGGCAGCCGTTGAGCCCCCCCCCAGCTTTGAAAACCCAGATGTTGATGCTCCTCTCTCTGGTAACTAACTAGGTATGGATGTAATGGTCAGACAGTGGGAAACCTTGTCTGCTGATCTGTCTCTCTGCCTGCTTATAACTTCTGTTTGTATTCTCTGATGTTTGATTGATTAAAGTAAGATTGTTAACCCATTTTGAGTTGCTTTCCTTTAAAAAAGCAGATCTAAAAACCTATGCTAGCACCCTGGGTATGCTGGGGTCTTGCTGCTACAGGTACTTTCCAACTTACTGGTATCTTTCATAAAATAGGGTGGCCAGAACTGAACACAGTATTTCAGATATGGACAAGTACAGTGGCCAGTGACCTCCATAGTCCTGGATGCTACATTTCTCTTAATGTAGTATAAGAGGACATTAACTTTTCCAAGTTTGAATTAGTAAGGAATTCTTCCTCATATTGAACTTATACTGGTCCTAGTTCTGTCCTCTGGGGTCACATAGAATAGAATGCTTCCTCTGTCCAACGATAATGCTTTAAATACTTGAAAATACCTACTATGTGCTCCTCAAGACAGTCTTCTATTCTCTTATTTAAATATCCTAGTTCCTTTAAGCAGTACTGTATGGTAGTGTGATTTAGGAAAAGTACTGGCTTTGAAATCTGGAAATCTGGGTTTTTCTACTTTCATTAAAATTCTTTCATTAAAGAGAGCTAGGTGAGGGTGGGAAGAAGGCAGGGAAGGTAGAATTTGAAGGGACGATAGGGTTATTATGGGGCTCTGGAGAGCCCAGGACAAACTTTTTTCTGAAAAGTGTACCATAGAGACTGACATGAATCAGTGTAGCTACCTGAGAGCCTTTCCATGTGGGATGGGTAGGAGGTTTGGCAGGGGGTTGGTTAGAAAAAAGAAAGGAAAAAAAAGCTGGTGGTATAATAGAAAAAGCTGTGAACTGGGTATTCAGATACTTTGGCTTGGGTCCCAACTTGGCCACTGGTTTGTCTGTTAGGGTGTGTGTGTGTGTGTGTGTGTGTGTGTGTGTGTGTGTGTGTGTGTGTGTGTGGTTTTGTACCTATTTTCAAGAAGAATTTCTTTGCTTTGTTCTCTTCATTAATTTTCTTTCCTTTTTGTTTTCTGAACTTTTATTCTCTGATTTGCGGTCTATATCCTTATTTATTCCTTCTAAAATCTCTTTATGTTTCTCATGGAGTTAAAGCTTCTCAAGTACCAGTTCTGAGTTTTCTCTTCTAAAAATTTCTGTTGCCTATATAGGTCTTGTTCCATCATCCATCCAACATTTTTTCTCTGTTCTGTCTCCTTCTTAGTATTATCAGTTCATGAGAACAGTTATGTGGATAGAAATAGTGTCCCATGGTAAAAAGTACACAATATGCCAAATTATTTGAGCCAGTTCTACTCCCTACCCTGTCCAGGATCATTCTTCTCATTACCTATGACATCTCACTTCTAGGTTCTTCCCCCACCCCTTCATCTTTTCTGGTACCAGGAACTCCAGGAGATCCTATTTCCCTTCTCCTGAGAAAGTTTCTTCTCAGAACATACTTCATCCCTCCCTTTCCCCCCACAGATTAAACCTATTAGAAGGTGACACTGGCCTCCTTGATGTTCCTTTCACTACTCTCCATCGCCAGACTTCGGTCATTTTCTCTGTTGATTTATCTGTTTGTGCTCTAGAATTTTAATTGAATTTTCTTCCTCTTGAAATTTTTGGTGTTTTGACCTTTTATCCTTATTCCTCTATTACTCATTTTGTGACTGCTCTCCATTTTGATCGTGGGTATATGCCAGTGGCTACCAAAGCTACCTATCCTGTCTATTTATATGGCCATATAATAGATATGTATATGCTTTTTTTTGCCTGTTTGTTATGCTATATAACAATAAAAGACCTGTTTGTACTAGCTTCTCAAGTACCAGTTTCCTATAAGTTCCCTCACCCAGGTCTTTGCTTAACCCAATCTGTGAGGTCAGATAAAGCAGTCCTCCTATCTTGTGAATGGCGTAGGTGTGAGGTGCTACCACAGTTAAAAGAGGAGACAGCTTGTAGATGAGACCTTTTGGTTGTGATTCTCTAGGTAGCATCATATGACTCCCATGAAGGGTAGGGAAGGACAGGTTCTTTTTTACCCTGGTATGGCAACCTCACCCACAAGGCAGGTAGAGCAGGGGCCTTCAACTAGACTGAGCTCTTGCTAAGGCTGCTGGCTTTCTTTTCCTCTTTTGTGTTTGTTCATTTCTGACCTTTGGCCAATGAATTGAATGTGTCCAGGATTGGAGGTGATTTTCTTGCCTTTTTTTTTTTTTGCTTTTTGGAGGGCAATTGGGGTTAAGTAACTTGCCCAAGGCCACACGGCTAGGTTTTTTGTTTGTTTGTTTGTTTGTGTGTGTGTTAAGTGGCTGAGGCCGAATCCGAACTCAGGTCTTTCTGACTCCAGGGCCAACGCTCTACTCACTGCGCCACCTAGCCGCCCCCTGGAGGTGATTTTATAAGTTCAAATGGTTGGAATTTGAAGCTGAATGGAAGCAGGGGACTGTCTCTAGCAATAAATTACTCCAGTGCTCTTGGAGAGGAAGGCCACAGATAAGAAGACTGGTACAAGCTTGGGAAGTAGGCAGACTTACTAGCAAATGTACCAGGAATTGTTTGGACAGTGCAAGTACTGAAATTAAGTGTGAAATGGATGATTAGCAGTCCTCTAAATTGCTTTATCTTCTGGTGGGGATCAACCATCAGCCTTCCAGCAGATTGTGATAGTAGTTATAAGTTGCTGAATTCTATTCTGATCATTCTGTTAATGTGTGATATGATTCTTTAATACTTAGTATTCTTTGTGTAGATAAATAAATTACCTGTTCCATACTCTGATTCATATTGTACAATGAGAATCTCTTTTAATTACCACTTTGGGGAGAACTAGACCCTAACTGTAACCCAAGTTTTAAGTAATTTCTTCCAAAATTACTAGCATGGGGGGATTGGAGGTATAATTCTAGTAATATCACTTTCAGTTCAGGTTTAATTTTGGGGACTATATAAGACCCTGAAGTAATTGAACATTTAACAAAGGAGGTTTACTTTGCCCCGACACAGTAAGCTTATGCTGTAAGAACACAGTGGTGCTTATCATAAACTTTGATAGATGCAGCCTTATTGCCTATTCACAGAAAAGTGTCTGATCAGCAGGTTATAGTAGTTATGTAGTTTTTTGTTGTTGTTGTTCAGTTATTTCAATCATACCCTACTCTTTTTGACCCCATTTGGTTGTTTTTTTTTTTTTAAGCAAAGATACTGGTGTGGTTTGCTGTTTCCTTCTCCAGCTCATTTTACAGATGAGGAAATTGAGGTAAACAGGGTTAAGTGTCTTGCCTGGGGCCACACAGCTAGTAAGTGTCTTAGGCTGGATTTGAACTCAGGTCTTCCTGACTCTAGGCTGGATGCTCTATCCACTGCATCATCTTGTTGCTCACATAGTTTCAGGTACCCTCCAAGTCTAAGAGGTCTAGACTCCAGGGAGCTGAGACTTTTTATGCCTTTATATGACCAGGAACCTGCATCAGGAAAGCTGAGGTCAATCATGTCTAAGGGCCAGCTTAGACATGTTGCCTGGGGGAGAGGAGACTAAATCTACTCCAAAATGAATACCTGAGTATAAATAGGACACGGAAGTAAAGGTTCCTAACCTCTTTGGTCCTTCCTCTGTAACCCATTATTCCTAGTTCTGCCCCCAAAGAGAATAAGTGAAATAAATAAATAAATAAATGGATTAATGAATTAATTCATATTCACATGATAGACCTTCAGATAGTTGAAAACAGAACTTGAGACTTGGAAAGGACTTGGAAGGGACCTCAGCCTCTCTCCAGGCATCCCATTGCACTATTGGATGGTTCTAATTGTTAGGGAATTTTTGCTGTCATCAGGTCAAAATCTGCCTCTGGCAGTTCCTACTCATTTTTCCTAATTCTGCCTTATGGGGCCAAGTGGAACAATCCTAATCATAGATTGTGGGATCATAAATTTAGAGCTGTAAGTGACCTTGGCTTTAGAGTCAACAGTTGGTCAACAACCTGCAAGCATGTATTAAGCACTTACACATGCCAGGCATTGTACTGGGGATATAAAGAAACCACAATCCCTGACCTTGGGGAGATTACATTCTAATGGGGGAGACATGCCATCAAAGAACATTCTCATTTTACAGAAGAGGAAACTGAGGGCCAGTGTGGTTGAGTGACTTGCCTAAAGTCACTAAGATGGAAAGATTGCCAGGATTTAAAAAAGTGGGACCTCAATTCCAAATCTAACACACTGTCCTCTGCATGGTAGGCCTTCAAACACATGAGGGGAACTACTATGTCAAACTTGAGTCTTCTCCAGGCTACAGCAATCATAAAAATCCCAAGGTTTTTCTAATGTAGCCTAAACATACCTAGCTCCTTCAACTCATCCTATTAGAGCATGGACTCTCCCTGGCCCATAGAGGACAACCCCAGCCTGAGCCTCATTTAACACATAAGCACCATCAATCACATTACCGGGATAGACCAGAAGGGGGCACTCTGAGATCAGACAAAAAGACCACTCATCTTAAGGAATGAAGACATGGGAAGAGGGGAATGGTGAGTCCACATTTCTGAACCCAGAGAGGAGAATGGGGGTATATGGGTGTCTCACCCCTTCCCTAGATGTTCATTGAATTCAAGGCCCTGCCTCCAAACTAGGAGCCTATTTATAGGAACCCCAGATGCTGACCATGGTCAGCAATGTGGTATAAGGGAAGGAACCCTAGACTTAGTGCCAAAAATACCTGGGTTCATGGGTCACTTGTTTGCTCATTTTTCTGACTTTCTCATTACTGTTGATAGCCCCAGCATATCTCCAACACCCCATGCTCAGAAGTCAACTGTGATTTCTCTCATTGCAAATCTGTCCTTTGACAAGTCACTAAATTTCCCTGAGCCTCGGTTTCCTCCTAAAATGGGGATAAGATTAGATTACAAATTCTGTGAGGTCAGGGCCTGTCTTGTTGCCTCTTTTTGGATCCCCAGCCTTAGCGCAATGCCTGGCTCATAGTAGGCACTTAATAAATGTCTATCGATATGATTAATAATATTTTGCAGTACCTACTTCACAGAGTTGATGAATGGAAAAGGCTTTTATAAGCAATAGAGGTCAACTAAACCAGGGGTCCTTACTTTGGGTTAAAATTTGTTTAATTAACTGTATTTCAATATAATTGGTTTCCTTTGCAATACTCCACACTTTATTTTATACACTTGAAAACATAATTCTGAAAAGGGATCCATAGGCTTCACCAGACAGACATAGGGGTCCATGACCCCAAGAACCCAATCTAGTCCAACTCTAAAAATAGTGATGTTAGGTGCTTTGCTCACACGTAGCAGAGCCAATGTTATAGCCCAGGTCTTCTGACTTCACACTTAGTACTCTTTTGACTACATAACATTATCTGATCATGTTAATTTTCTTTTCCTTTCTTTTTTCTTCCTTCCTCCCTCCTTTCCCTCCTTCCTTCCTTCCTTCCTTCCTTCCTTCCTTCCTTCCTTCCTTCCTTCCTTCCTTCCTTCCTTCTTTCCTTCTTTCCTTCCTTCCTTCTTTCCTTCCTTCCTTCTGTTCTTTTCTTTCTTTCTTTTTTTGGCTAGCCTTGTGATTTCATCAGTGTGAGGAATCCCTGTGTAGAAACTCTCTCACCTATTTAGATCAGCAACTGATCTGGAGCTTCTCATTTTAAAGAGTTACCTAGAAAACAGAAATTAAGTAACTTACCCAAGGGTCACATAGTTTAGCAGCATGTATCAGAGACAGGACTTGAATTCAGGGCTTGCTAAAATCCAAGGTGTCTACTCTCTATCCTCTATACCAAATAGCTACCCCTCACTCATTTAAACTATTAAATGTCGGTTAAATTGTGAGATGTTTGGTTTAATGATTAGAGAGCCTATCTCTGACAAAAGAAACTGTAGAATCACTAAAACTTGGTCAATGGTTAGATGAAGGTAGGAAGGGAATTTTGATTTCTGAGCACGAAGGGTTGGAGATATGCTGGGACTATCAACAGAAATAAGGAAATCACAAAGATGAGAAAGGGGGCATCTAGGTGGCACAGTGAGTAGAGTGCTGGCCCTGGAGTCAGAAGGACCTGAATTCGGATTCGGCCTCAGACACTTAACACACACAAACAAAAACCTAGCTGTGTGACCTTGGGCAAGTTACTTAACCCCAATTGCCCTCCAAAAAGAAAGATGAGAAAGAAGAGGAGTTCTGGTTTGGACATGCCAAGTTTTGTGGAGCTAATTCAGTAACATCTTAATTACTTCATCAGTTCTGGCTGGGATTATAAGAGGGTGTGTTTATAAAGTTTAAAGTTTATAAAAGTTTAACAACAGGCTCCCTGAATAACATGCATGCTTGATACATTTTTCAATTTAATCTGCATTATTAACATTTTCTCCATTGTGGGGTCCAAAATTGTCTAATCTGTGAGAAAAACCACTAAGACAGAGCTCCAAGCCATTAACCATTTATTAAAGGAATCAGACCCCTTCAATGAATGGGACCTCAGATCTTCCTCATGATGTGAGATGCCTCCTTTTCCCAGGGCTTAACTTTTGTAGGTCTTGATACCTAGACTCTGAGAAGAGGCAAAGTAAAATGTATAGGTTCATTGATTGATAGACTATGCTTTTGATCCTTCAAGAAGGTCAGAAATGATGCTCACAAGAAGGGCAAGGCAAGGGTGATCTCCACTAAGTGGTTTAAGATGGTCCCCTGCTCATGTTGGGCAAGAGAAAGTGGTCTGGAGGTATCAAAATAAGTTGGAGGTCTTTCCATATGACATCAACACATCCAACCCACACTGGGTTTGGTCATCATCCGTCTTGTGGTTAGGTAAGTGAACTTCATAACTGGTAAATAAATGGTGAACAGTGAATTTATAGATTTTAAAGACTGAGGCTTATTATAAGAAAGAATCTATCTTATCTAATTGTCCCTATATGATATGTGTAAAATATGCATTAATACATGTTATTTTTATATTAATATTATTTGAATAAACTGACCAAATGCAGATTACTAGATGAGTCTATAACTAATAATTGCTAACTGATTTGTAAAAATATTATGGGACATGGATATATTCATGACTGGGGCTGGAGGAATATGTGTAGAGAGGATCTTTCAGTTCCACTTCCCCATGTGTCAGATCAATTGTACTCTGAGCCTAACCACAATACAGATGCACCCTTGGGACCTGAAGCCTGTCC
Organism: Gymnobelideus leadbeateri; assembly: GCA_011680675.1. Classification (NCBI taxonomy): domain Eukaryota; kingdom Metazoa; phylum Chordata; class Mammalia; order Diprotodontia; family Petauridae; genus Gymnobelideus; species Gymnobelideus leadbeateri. Next base: position 8,827 of record WOXC01000295.1, read on the forward strand.
TACACTCCTGTAGGTTATGTCAGCAGAAAACAAGAGCTGGCTAGTCCTTCAGACTGGGAGAGCTTCACATACAAATACAGTTTGAGTTGAAAATGAGAGGCTCATCACCAGAAGGCTGGCTACTGTTGGCCTGGATTATTTCTTTTTTTTTTTAAATTAATCAAACAAATGCTTTATTAACTTCTGGTTTACATCATTCATTTCCACCAGATTATGACTTACATTTTCCCCCCATTTTTCCCCTACCCACCACCCCAGAATAGCAGTCCCACTAGATATCCCCACATCCAATCTGCTCTCTCCCATATCTTCTCCCATACCCTCGACTTTCGCCATTAGGGCAAGGTGAATCTCTGAGCCCCAATGCCTGGACATCTTATGAAACATTTAATTTTAAACTTTCGATTTTCAGATCCATTCCCTTTCTCCTTGTCACCCACTCCCTCTTGAGAAGATAAGCAATTCAGTATGTAAGCTGTACATGTATATCTATGCAAAACATTACCATAGATGATATATTGTAAAAGACTGCTTATATTTCCTCCCCACCTGTATCACCTCCCACCTGGTCCATTCCCTACTTTGATCCTGTCCCTCTTTGATAGTGGGTACTTCCAACCTCCCCTCTCCCCAGAATGCCCTCCCCTCCATCCTCCCCCCTCTCATCCCCCTTTCCCCTACTCAGGAGAGTGAGGGTAGGATATTCCATTTAGTATGTATGTGATTCTCTCCTTGAACCAACTTCAATGAGAATATGCTTTTGCCTTTTTGCCTTCCTGTTCTTCCCCTCCCCTGCAACTACTTCCCCTTGCCTCTTCTACATGAGATAGTTTGCCCTATCTTGTCTCTCCCCATCTCCTCTTGCTACTTTCCTCTCTCATCTCTTGACTTCACCCCTTAAGAATCATCCCTTCCTTGGGGCGGCTAGGTGGCGCAGTGAGCAGAGAGCCAGCCCTGAAGCCAGAAGGACCTGAGCCCGGCCCCGGCCCCAGGCACCCAACACACACAAAAAAACCCAGCCACGTGAACCTGGGCAAGTCACCCAACCCCAATTGCCCTCCAAAAGAAAAATAATCATCCCTTCCCATCAAATTCAACCTGTGCCCTCTATCCATGTATACCTGTGAACATATGCCATGTACCCTTCTTCAATTATTTTCATAATGAGAAAGGTTTCATCAAACACAGTTATTGTTTTTCCATGTAGGACTGTAAATAGTCCAACTGTGATAAGTTCCTTTTGATTTCTTTTCCTTGAATACCTTCTCAAGCATCTCTTGCTTCTTGTGTCTGAATGTCAAATTTTCTATTCAACTCTGGTTTTTTCCTCAAGAATGCTTGAAAGTCCTCTATTCCACTGAATGACCATATTTTCCCCTGAAACAAGATGCTCAGTTTTGCTGGGTAGGTGACCCTTGGCTTCAATCCCAGCTCTTTTGCCCTCTGGAATATCATATTCCATGCCCTTTGATCCCTCAGTGTAGAAGCTGCCAGGTCCTGGGCTATTCTGATTATGTTTCCACAATATTAAAATTGTTTCTTCCTGCCTGCTTGTAGTATTTTCTCCTTGATCTGGGAATTCTGGAACCTGGCTATAATATTCCTAGGAGTTTTCTTTTTGGGCTCTTTTTCAGGAGGTGATCTGTGGATTCTTTCAACCTCTATTTCCCCCTCTGGGTCTAAAACATCAGGGCAATTTTCCTTGAGAATTTCTTGAAGGATGATTTCTAGGTTCTTTCTTTGATCATGGTTTTCAGGTAGTCCAATAATTTTTAGATTATCTCTCCTGGATCTATTTTCCAGGTCAGTGGTTTTTCCATGAGATATTTCACATTGCCTTCTATTCTTTCATTTGTTTGGATCTGCTTAATAGCATCTTGATTTCTCATAAAGTCACTAGCTTCCATTTTCTCCAGTCTAATTCTGAAGGAATGATTCTCCTCAGTGAGCTTTTGAGATTCTTTTTCCATCTGGCAAATTCGGCTTTTTAAGGCATTCTTCTCCTCATTGCCTTTCTGAGCCTCTTTTGCCATTTGAGTTAGTCTGTTTTTTTAAGGTGTTATTTTCCTCAGTCAGGCTGTTGACTGTCATTTCATACTTTTCTTGCATCTTTTTCATTTCTCTTCCCAAATTTTCCCCCACTTCTTTATCTGCTTCTTAAGGTCCTCTATGGTCTGTAGCCAGCTTGTATTTTCATTTGGGGCTTTTGCTGCAGGAGTTCTGACCTCACAGTCCTCCTCCATGCTTTGAGCCTCTTTGCCCCTAAAATAGGAGTCCAATGTTGAACTTTTCTGTTTATTTTGTTTTGTTTGCCTAGGCATATTGCCACTTAATTACTTGATTTTTGGGCTTGTTGCCACAGTAGGACTCTGCCACCAGACAGGGGAGCTTCCGCCCAAACGTGGGGTCTTCACAACTTCCGCCAGTTGTGTGGCCTCTGTAAAGCCTCCACCCACTCTGGCAAGTTGTATACCCACCCCAAACTTCCCCCCAAGACCACAATCAAGATCCAGGCAGTTTAAAGCAAAAGCGATTAACCCCCAGACTGATTGCTGGATCTTCCTACAGTTCGCAGACCAGGAGCTAGAGCCACTACTGACGCTGCAAAATGGCTTCTGTGCAGCTGTTTCTTCAGCAGCTTTTTGCCCCCAGGGGAGGAAGCCACGTGTTCCCCAAATACTGGTCCCAAAGTCCATAGGGCACTAACCTCTCACTTTGTCCTAGGCATATCTGTGCTGATAATTCTGGAATCGCCACAATTGCTGGTGTTCTGGGGTTCCACCAGCCGGCTGAAGGCCTGCCGCCCTGGTGCTAAAACTGTGGACCTGGGCTTGGCTCTGCGCGCTGCTCTGTAGGTTCCCAGCGCGCTGTGCTGCCTGCTCTCAGAGCGCTGCGCTGGCTGCTCCCTGCAGGGCTGCTGGGCTGTCCTCAGCAGGAGGTTAGCTTCTCTGTGCCGTTCTGTGGGTGCTGTGGCTCCAGAAGTTGTTCGGAGCTCCCTTTCACATTGTTTGAAATTTATGTGGGGCAGAGCACATTGGAAATGCTGTTTCTACTCCGCCATCTTGGCTCCGCCGGCCTGGATTATTTCAACAGCCTTCTGGTTAGTCTCTATGCTCCATCAAAAAAGTGAATTTCCTTCTTTCTTTCTTTTAAGGCAGGGCAGTTGGGGTTAAGTGACTTGCCCAAGTCACACAGCTAGTAAGTGTTAAGTATATGAGGTCAAATTTGAACTCAGGTCCTCCTGACTCCAGGGCCAGTGCTCTATTCATCATGCCACCTAGCCACCCCTTTTCCCTCCCTCTCTCCCTCCTCCCTCCCTCCCTCCCTTCTTCCTTCCTTCCTTTCTTTTTCTTTCTTTCTTTCTTTCTTTCTTTCTTTCTTTCTTTCTTTCTTTCTTTCTTTCTTTCTTTCTTTCTTTCTTTCCTCTCTCTCCCTTACTTTCTTTCATTTTCTTTCTTTCTAGTTTTCAGCATTCCCTTTTATAAACTTTTAGTTCTAAATTTTTCCCCTCCTTCCGCAAGATGATATGCAATCTGATATATGCTATACATGTACAATATTAATCATATTAAACATATTTCTACATTAGTCATGTTGTAAAAGAAGAATTAGAACAAAAGGGAAAAACCATGAGAAAGAAAAAACAAAAAACAACAAAAACGGAGAAAATATTATACTTTTATCTGCATTCAAGATTCCATATTTCTTTCTCTGGATGTGATAGCATTATCAATTGTGAATCTTTTGGAATTGTCTTAGATCATTGAACTGCTCAGAAGAACTCAGTCTGTCAATGTTGGTCTTCGCGCAATGTTGCTGTTAATGTGTATAGTGTTCTCCTGGTTCTGCTCACTTCACTCACCGTCGGTTCTTTCCAGGTTTTTCTGAAATCCGCTTGCTTGTCATTTCTTATAGCACAATAGTATTCCATTACATTCATATACCACAACTTGTTTAGCCATTCCCTAATTGATGGGCATCCCCTCAATTTCCAATTCTTTTTTTTTTAAGCAATTGGGGTTAAGTAACTTGCTCAAGGTTACACGGCTAGTCATTATTTATGTGTGGGTGCTCATTTTCTGAGGCCGGATTTGATCTCGGGTCATCCTAACTCCGAGGCCGGCACTCTTACTCACTGCGCCACCTAGCTGCCCCTTTTTGGGCAACTGGGGTTAAGTAACTTGCCCAAGGTCACACGGCTAGGTTTTTGTTTGTGTGGGTTAAGTGTCTGAGGCCGGATCCGAACTCAGGTCCTTCTGACTCCAGGGCCGGCGCTCCACTCACTGCGCCACCTAGCCGCCCCTCAATTTCCAATTCTTTGCCACCACAAAATGAGCTGCTATAAATATTTTTGTATGTGTAGGTACTTTTAAAAGTGAATTTCTTAAAGGACAATTTTGACCAGGTAAAAATGTCTCCCCTCACCCTGTTCCCTCCCCTCACTGCCTTCCTTCTCAATAAAGTTTAGTGGTTTCCTATTACCTTCAGGATAAAATATAAAATTATCTATTTGGTTTTTTTAATTGTGATACCATTTTAAAAATTAAAAACATTTGATTTTTTTTTACATTACCAAAAATTTCCCTAATGTCTTTCCCCTCCTCCTCCCAGAGAGCCATTCTATATAAGAAATAATATTTTTAAAACAAAAAAATCAATAAAACTGATCAATACATTGAAAAAGACTGAAAATATGTGCAATGTACCATACTCATATATCTTCCACTTCTACAAAAGGGTAAGGTGAGGGCTTCTCATTTCTTCTTTTGAGACGTACTGGTTATTTGTAATTTTATAAGATTCACTTTTGAACATTTTAAGGTTGTTCTTTCCACGTACATTGTTGTAATCATTATGCATATTGTTTTCTTGGCTCTGCTTACTTCACTTTGTATCAGTTCATAAAGATCTTTTCATACTTCTCTATATTCATCATATTTCTTACAGCACAATAATATTCCATTGCATTTATGGACCACAATTTGTTTAGCTATTCCTACCTAGTCAGTGGGTATCTACTTTATTTCTAATTCTTTGTTATCACAAAACAGTGCTGCTATAAATATTTTGGTGTATATGGGAACTTTCTTTTTACCAATAGTTTCTTTGGGGTATAAATACCTAGGTAAAAGGGCATAGACATTTTAGTCACTTTATTTGCATAATTCCAAATCACTTTCCAGTACTGATTCACAGCTCAGACAATGGATGTGCAGGTCAATCTTCCTACATCCCTCCATCATTGACTATTCCCATCTTTTGTCATCTTTGCCCATTTAAAGGTTGTGAGGTGAAATCTCTGTGTTGTTTTGATTTGTATTTCTATTATTAGCGAGTTGGAACATTCTTTTATATGTTGCTAATAGTTTGCAGTTTTCTTTGGAAAACTGTTTGTATCCTTTGACCACTTAACTATTGGGGAATGACTTTTGTTCATACATATATGTATATGTACACATACATACATACATACATACATATACATATACACACACACACACACACACACACACTTATATCCCAAGTTTGAATCCCAGACATGCCACTTACCTGTGTAGCTTTGGAGAAGTAATATAATTTCTCTGGCTACTAGGTGATGCCATAGTGCCTGGAAACAGGTGGGCCTGGAACTGGGTTCAGCCTCAGATACTTACTAGCTGTGTGATTTGCAGGGGTGGAGAAGCTGCTACCTCAAGGCCAAATGTGACCCTCTAGGGTGCAGCCCTTTGACTGAGGCCAAATTCCACAGAACAAATCCCCTTAATAAAAGGATTTGTTCAGTAAAATTTGGACTCAGTCAAAAGTGAGGACCTAGAAGGCCACATGTGGCCTCATGGCCGCAGGTTCCTTTCCCCTGGGGCAAAGCACTTTACCTCTGTCTGCCTCAGTTTCTTCAACTGTACAATGAGGATAGTAACAGCACCCACATCCCAGGGTTGTTGTGAGGATAAAGTGAGTTAACATGGTAAAGTGCTATATAACTACTGGCTGTTATTATTCTCTGGGCATCAGTTTCCTTATCAGTGAAATGAGGGGGTTGAATTATATGACTTTAAGGGCCCTGATTGCTCAAAATCTTACCTATCATTGTATTAAATATAAGAACACTAGACAGCTTCAAAAAGCTTAGCTTTAGGCTTTGAATTCTGGCTCTACCATTTATTAGGCATGTGATCTTGGGCAAAGCCATTTAACTTCTGCAAAATGAGCTTAGTCAGCAGTTTCACTCCTTTCCTTGAAGCGATATTATGAGGAAAGTATATTGCATGCCTTAAAATGCTATAAAAATGTGAACTGGTAACTTTCTGCATATCTAGCTACATCTGCATGCCACCGAATGGGGCATGGCAGGAGCTGAAGGCACGTGTGTGGTGGTGGTCTCCCAACTCCACCTGCCCCTATGTTGGGGGTAGAAATTTGTCTCCCTGTAGCTCTCCTCCCGACAGCCCCGAGTTCTGTTCTCTGGGACTACATTGAACAAGATTGCTCCCCTGCCCTGATAACTTCTCAAATACCTGAAGTCAGATCAGAAAGCATTTCTTAAGCACCTAGTGAGTAAGACACTGTGTTAAGCACTGAAGACAGTATGTTCCCCTGACTCTTCTCTAGGCTGAATAGTTACCTGATGTCTCAGCCTCAGTTCTTCATCTGTAGCAAGTGGGGCTTGGACCAGATGCTGTCCAAGGTTCCTGCCAACCTTCAATCTATGATCCTGTGCATTCACATTTATATAGGGGTCCCAAAAAATCTTAGTACAGCTTAAAACCTTAATTGCATTAAGATTTTTTAAAGACAGTTTGTAAGGCACTATACAGATGTCTCATTTGAGTTTCACAGCAACCAGTGAGTTTCCCCATTTTACAGGTGAGAAATACCAAGATTTTAAAAACTAAGGAAAAAGGTCATGCAGCTATTCACCTGAATATCAGATGCAAGATTTGAACACAGTTCTTGCCAGCTCCAAATTCTGCCCTTTATCCCCTATAGCACATTGCTTCTTGGAGGAATATCTCAGGTTCCTTCCAATAATACTCAAAAAAAGTATGTTATCTATTCCCTTTTCCATGGAGCCTTTCTCTGAATATGTTCCAGTTTGTCAATGTTCTTAAAAAGTAGCCTAAAACTGAAAATAATACTTCAGATTAGGGTCTGGAGTTGGATAGAGTTCAGTGAAACTACTACTTCCTTGAATACTAGGCTGGGCTTCTATTCATGCAGCCTAAACTCTCCATAGGGGTCAGGTGATCCAGATTCTAATCCTGGCTCTACTATATTCCTGGGAGACAATATTGGGTACTCACTTTGCCCCAGCTTGTCTATCTTTCAAATAGGAGGAATAACCGTTCAGCACTACTTACTTGAAGGGAGTTTCTATGTATCCAATGATGAAGCACATGAAAATAGATTTAAAAGGAATGAAGCATTACACAAACTTGAGGGATTGTTATTATTTTCTTTTTTTCCTCTAAATTAATTAATTACATTTTAATTTTCAACATTCACTTCCATAAGTTTTTGAGTTTTAAATTTTTTCCACTTCCTTCCTTTCCCCCCTCCCCAAGACGGCATGTGATCTGATAAAGGCTCTACATATACATTCTTATTAAACATATTTTCACATTAGTCATGTTGTAAAGAATTAGAATGGGAGAAACCATGAGAAAGAAAAACAAAACAAAACAAAAAAAGAGAGAAAGCAAACAGTATGCTTTGATCTGCATCAGACTCCATAGTTTTCTCTGGATGTGGATGGCACTTTCCATCATGAGTCTTTTGGAGTTATCTTAGATCCTTGCGTGATTGTTGTTCTTTTCCACAGAAGAGGACATTCCAGTAGCCAGTCCATTGACTCTCTTCTTTCTGCCTCCCTTTGTGCCCCCAGTCCTCTCTTTTACATTACTGACTCAGTTCTTCCACCTGGCATCAGTCCCCTGACCTTCTGACTGATTTCTTGCTGGATGGTCAAAGGTGACATCTGGAAGACTGGTGGGTAGCAACATGGCTCTTTCTATTCCAAGATGGAATAATGGAGGTGGTGGCCAAGGGTTTCTGGTTCAGTGTGCCCAATGGTTATCTTAGCTACTTGCTCCTGAGGCCTGTGCTAGGATTTCTACAACTCTGGAGGTATATGACTGTATATTGTCCTTCTTTGATGGTCATCTTCACAAAGTACAGCTTTTGAGAACCCATCTCTCCCCTGTGGCTTCACATAGCCCACAGGACAAAGTTCAGACTTCTCACTGTGCCACCATCCTCCTGGGATACCCAGATGGTATCCAGACCCTGAGTTATAAAAGTCACAGATGGAAAACCCAGAGAGTTAACATTAACTCACAGTGAGGAAGTGCTGACCCCAGAGCCTAAGCCAGCAGCAGCTGGGGGACATTCCCATTCAGTCTTGTTTCCACCTGCTATGTCCACAATGTACCTTGATCATGGTGTACCATGCCTCTAGGCCTCCCAGTGGAGATTTGGATGCTCTCCAGATCACTGTCTTTCACAGACTCTTTTTTGCTCATTGCTGCTAGGATTGCTGTTTGTCTTTCTTTCTCGAAGAGGATGTGACTTCAGGGAGGTGATGTCATGACATGCAAGTGAATTGGATTTAAGTGAGGGAGGGCTGTGCAAAGTCACCAGCCTTACTCTTTCCCCTGGAGCCATCTGGATCCAATGACCAGATATAGATCAGGACAACTGGAGATGGCCCCAGATGCTGCTGGGAAAATGCTTGTTGGCAGCAGTTAATTCCCAGGGTAGACTGCCATCAGGTCTTTCAGCTGGCTTTCTGGACTTGTGGCATACCCATCTTCTGTGGCCCAGACCTTTCTGTGATTGCTTTGCCTGAGACACACACACACACACACACACACACACACACACACACACACAATACTGCCTCCTCTTCCAGGAAGTCTTCCTTGGTACCCTACCCCTCCCACCTCCACCCAGATGCCAACCTTGATCACCCCCAGCTAGAAATGTTCTCTTCTTTTGAGCATCTCTGTTGAGCATCCTCTGCCCATCCAGCCCTGTGTCTGTACTTTCATTATGGTCCTTAGTATATTCTTTTTTTTTTTTTTTGCTTTTTTTTTGGAGGGCAATTGGGGTTAAGTAACTAGCGCAAGGTCACACAGCTAGGTTTTTGTTTGTGTGTGCGTTAAGTGTCTGAGGCCGGAACTGAACTCAGGTCCTTCTGACTCCAGGGCCGGCACTCTACTCACTGCGCCACCTAGCCTCCCCCTCCTTAGTATATTCTACTTTGCATTGTGATTATCTGCATGTGTCTCCTTTACCAGAGTATAAAGTGTATGAGAACATTATGTCGTATTCTTTTCCCTGCCCTCCACAGGTCCGACCAAAGCACTATGAACCGAGCAATAAATGTTTGGTGAACTGAATTATATATGGGAGCACTGAGGGACTGAGTCACCTGTGTGATCTAAGGCAAATCACTGTCCCAACCTAGTCTTCCAGTTTTCACAATCTATAAAGTGAGAGGGTTGGACCTGATGTGGACCTAGCTCTAAATCCTAGACTGATCTCTGGTATAGCCAGATTCAACCTCAGAGATCTGGAAGGCTGGAACCTCGGCATCCCACTTCCCAGCTGGGGCCTCAGGACTCTACCAGTCTCAGGATGCCTGGGTCCACCTCCTTGTCAACTCCACAGTATCAGATCATCGACACACGATTCTTGATGTAGACGTGGTAGGGGTCACTGCGCTTATCCACCTTGCGGGAGCGTGTGTAGCCCAGGATGAGGCTGCCTACTGTGGCAGCAAAGAGAAACATGACAAAGAGGATGTACATGTAGGAATTGTCGTTTCTGCCAGCCTGGGTCTGGTTCCCCAGCAGTGGTCCTGGCCCTGGTCCTGGTAGACAAGGAAGGCTCCGGTGTAGTGTGGCATTCAGTGCCCTCAGAACTGCCTGCAGGCTCTCGTACCAAGGCTCTGTCACATTGGGAGTCTCCATGGCTCTAGGAGGCCTCAGCAGCAGGGTAGGAAGAGGATGCTGAACTCACCAACTGATGAGAGAGAAAGAGAGAGAGAGAGAGAGAGAGAGAGAGAGAGAGAGAGAGAGAGAGAGAGAGAGAGAGAGGTTTTATTCTTTTCTTTATTTGAAACCACACCTAACCTGACCTTACCTAGGTGGCTCAGTGGATAGAGCACTGGACCTGTCATCAGGAAGAACTGAATTCAAATCTATCCTTGGTCACTTACTAGCTGTGTGATCCTGGGCAAGTCACTTAACCTCTGCTGGCGTCAGCTTCCTAAACTGTAAAACGGGGATAATAACAGCACCTACCTCCCAGGGTTGTTGTGAGGATCAAATGAGCTAATATAGGTAAAATATTTAATAAAGTGCCTGGAACACAGTAGGTACTTATAAATGCCAGTTCCCTTACCCTTTCCTTAAAGATCCAAAGCCAGTCCCACCTCTTCCAGGAAGCCTTCCTAAACCACAGAGCCCTTGCCCTTCATTACCTTTTATATGGCCCTTAGATTGGGCATTGTTAACCTTTTTGTTCCCCTGAGAAGCTCCATTTTAAGGAACTTGCCCAGACCAACTAGGTTCCCTCCTTCATTCCTCTCTGGGCTCTACTTTGCCTCTACCAGGCCCTTAAAGGTACCTTCTTGCACCCTTCACAAACCCCTCCACTTTTTTTTTGTTTGTTTTATATGTGGTTCCTCCCCCCCTCATTAGAATATAAACTCCTTGAGGGCAGGGATTATCAATCTGCTTGTATTCCCAGTGTTTAGCAAAAGCTAAACTCTTATATATAGGTAAGCTCTTTATAAATGCTTATTGGCTCTTGGGGTTGGGGAGTGACTTTCCATGGTAAAACAGGGTAGTTTACTAGACAGAAATAGGGAAGCTCTGAGGGCAGGAGGGTTTTGGGGGAAAGATAATGAGCTCTGTTTAGGGCATACTTCATTTGAGATGTCTGTAATACACTTAGTTCAAAGTGTCTCATGGGCATACAGTAAGCATTTAATAAAGTTCTTGTTGACTTCTGTGTCTAGACACCCTGAGCAGAGTGATAAATTCTATGGACCCCTTCTCTGTATCACCATGTTTTTAAAAGTCTAAAAGAAAATACACAGAATCCTATGAAATCACAAAGGAAACCAATTATATTGAAATGTGGTTACAAAAATATTTTTTAAAACAAGTTCACTGATGCCAGGTTAAGAGCCCTTGCTAGAGTCTGAACCCCACAGAATTGTACTGTATTCTGTTTCCACTATCAGTGTCTCTTTTTTTCTCCCATCTCCTCCAAGGTAGCCAAGAAAGGGGCTGGTCACACTGGGGGAGTTCAAAAAAGACTGGTTGACAGATGAATTCGGTATAAGTTATTGTTTGTAGCATATTCTGAATTCTGGTTAATATTTACAGCTTCTTAAATTGGGAGGAATATAGCATTTCAAAAAGGATTAGTATTAGTTTCTAAACTTTGGTCAGTCTGAGGTTTGTATGAACCTGGGCAAAACATTTTCCCTGTATGGGCCTCAGTTTCCTCATTTGTAAAATAAGGCAACTTGTGTGACCTTGTCTAAATCACTAAACTCCTCTGGACTTCCATTTCCTCATCTGACATAAAAAGAGGGTTAGAAAAGGTTGTAACTACTTAAAAGTGCTAAGTATATGATAGCTATTATTATTGTTGTTAATAATAATATCCTATTCTTACTTTTAGGGGCAGCTAGATAACAAAGTAGATAGAGTGCTGGACTTGGAGTCAGGAAGACCTGAATTCAAATCTGGCCTCAGCTGTGTGACTCTGAGCAAGTCACTCTGTTTCCTCATCTATAAAATGGGCTGGAGAAGGAAATGGCAAACCACTCCAGTGTCTTTGCCAAGAAAACCCCACAAGGGGTCACAAAGAGTCGGACACAACAGAAATGACTGAAAAAGTGAGAGCCTGGGACACATACCAAGGGACTTGGATTAACTCTAAGTGGCCCAAAGCCTACTGCTAGATTCTTTACAGAGTATCTCTCCAAACATCCCCACTTTTCTACTCAGTATGAGATGTTCCCATAATTATAATTATCCTGGATAATAGTCACTATTATAATAACGTATAGGTCTTCCCACCTTTGCTTTCTCCCCTCTCCAATCCATCCGGTATCTACTACCAGCATAATCTTCCTTGTGCATAGGTCTGGTCATAGAAAATCTCCAGTGGCAACTTATCTTCTGAGTAAAATTCAGATTTCTTATTCTGATGTCTAAAGCCTTCCACAGCCTGGCGTCACTCTTTACCTGCCTTTCTAGCCTTACCACAACCTACACATTCTACCCCTCCACACATTCTACTCATGTCAAAATGATTGATCCTGTCCCCAAAATCCACCCCAGAATTTCCAGCCTCTATACCTTTGCCCAGGCCATTCTCTGTGTTTAGAATGTTTATTCACCGTTTGTTTTTTTTAACCACCCAATTCCCACCCATTCTTTAAAGCTCAACTTAGAACACCAGGAAGCTTTCCCTGATTTCCTCCCCTACTTGCATCTCCCAGTTAGTAAAGACTTCTCTGTCCTCCCAGACTTCACATAGTGCTCTGCTGGACCTCTCTGATGCACTTCCCGTGCAAGATCTTGCATTGTAATAAACCTCATTAGGGAAGGGACCAGGCTTTATCTAAATTCTTATCTGGCCCAGCACTGGGCACACAGTGCTCTGAGGAAAGTATTGTTTGTTCAATTGAATTGTCCATTGAGAAGGCATTCCCACTTTGCTCTTCTCCACCCTTCTAGGGATATTCATCTTGGCTCTAGGGAAATTTTCCTGAAGAACCCCAGCTGCCCTGGATACCCTAAGAATGGACCAGACCCTCTGGGCAATAGTCTTGGGGTGCCCCTTCCTCTTTCTGTGCCTCAGTCACCTTAACTGTGAAATGGACCTGCAGGTTTCACTCTGATTTTGTGGAAAGGGATAACTAATGCATCTAATCTGAGCCTTCCCTCCACCCATCCTTCTTTCCATAATAAAGCTGTATGGACAAGTCACTTTACCTCAGCAAGTTTCTGTTCCATCACCTGTAAATTGGGGACAATACCTCCTGCTCTGCCTACCTCACTGTACTGAGGATGACGTGAGATAATAGAGATCAAAGGGCTTTATGATCACCAATGTGGAAGTTTGTTATTAGGGAGAGAGAAGTCAAGGCCTGAAGAGAGATGAGGGAGGAAGAAGGCTTTGTCTCAGCCTGGGCTTTACTGCTCAGTGGAGAGGGCCCTGGTTTCCACTCTCATCAGCAATGGTACCTGCCAAAAAGGGTTACAAAGAAAGGTGTTTCTCTAAGTCTCTCAGTCCACAAAGTCCCTTTCCTGGGACCCCCACTCCTCTGGCAAATGATGCAGCAACCATGAGGCTTCCCTGCCTTCAGGGCCCTCCTGAGCTCACCTACTCCAGAAAGACTTTCCTGATTGCTCCTTATCCTATTCCCACAATTCCCAATGTTCCAGGGATGTTGAGATGTTTGAACTGGGAGGCAGCAAATGTTGCCAGTACTTAAGAAGAGAACTGCCCCCCTCCCCCAACATTTTGAGGCTGCCTGTAGGCAGCAGGTAAAGGCAGGGGAGAGCCCAGGCTCTGGGTTAGTGCTTAGGCTGGCCCATTATGTTTCAGAGACAAAGCTGAGTATGACAGAAAGCAAGCCAGGAGGGTCATCTTTGTGGCACAATATTGGGGCTCCAGGGATCCTGGTTCCAGAGTATGTCTGTCATCTACTCCTAAAGTTGGGTGTGTTGCTGGGAAAAGTCTTCAGCATCGGGTTGTGCAGTAAGCTGCCTGAGATCTTAAGCAGATGATGTTACAGGGTAAGAAAAGATTGCATCTCTGATAATCACTTCTGAGCCCTTTTCTCTTCAGTTGGATATAACTGTGTCAGAATAGGCAGTTAGGTGGCACAGTTGATGGAGCATCAGGCCTAAAGTCAGAAAGACTCCTCTTCCTGAGTGCAAATCTAACCTCAGACACTTACTAGCTGTGTGACCATAGGCAAGTCACTTAAGCTGTTTGCCTCAGTTTCCTCATCTGTAAAATGAGCTAGAGAGGGAAATGGCAAAGCCCGCCAGGATCTTTGCCAAGAAAACCCCAAATGGGGCCACAAAGAGTTGGGCAGGACTAAAATGATTAAACAATAATTACAATCTGTGTCAGAGGCCTCAGGACCTTGGCATGTCCTATGTCCTGTCTTCCTTTCTAACCAGAAGTCCCCTGAGTCCAAGGGAACCATGAGAACATAAACCTTGTCTTCCCCTCAGACAAGGGAGTACCCTAAGAGCAGGGGCCTGCTCTATAATTAGGCAGTCCCTCAGGGCAGGAGCCATATGGTCCTCCCAAGGGTCTCTCCACAGACTATATATATCCTTATAACCTACTGGTTGCCATTTAGGTAGGAAAGAAGGATGGGGGAGCCTTCTACTTTGGAGGTATTAGTGCTACTGATTAGCTGAAGTTGCCTAATCCCAAATCTATTAAGCCAAAGGCCTATTCCCTAGCAAAGATAGGTCAAAGCTGTCCTCATTTTCCTAAACACTGATGAACCCCTTCCTTCATATCCCCTGATTCCAAGTGCAAGGTTGGGAGCAACCCAACTAGGGCAACATTATAGGGTCCTATCAGATGCCAACATAGATTATTTCCTTCTTCAATCATAAGTGACACAGTCCTTCAAGGTTGGCACCCTATGTTTGGTATATCACTGGCTGGGCTGCAGGAAGAAACTATAAGACCTAAGCTGAGAGGGCTTGATTTAGAACCACAAGACCAGAGTTTAGGTCCCAGATTCCACATTTAACTAGTTGTGTGAACTTACAATTCACTTGCCTTTTCTGAGTCTCAGCCTTCTACTCATAATAGTCACTAGCATTTATAAAGCACCATGTGCTTTATACACCAGGTGCTGTACTAAGCACTTTACAAATACAAATGCATTTGATCCTTACAATAACTATAGAGGACACCACCATCTTCCCAGTCTTGTAGGCTTGTAACCTAGCAGTCATCTTGAATTCTTCACTAGCCCCACATGCCATATTGAATCTGTTGCCAAGGTCTGTTGATTTCACCTTTGCAACATCACTTCAATATACCCCCCTTCTGTCCTGACACTGCCCCTACTCTGGTGGAGGCCCTCATTGCCTCATGCCTGGACTATTGCAATAGCTGCTGGGAAGTCTGCCTGTCACAAGTCTCTCCCCTCTCCAATCCATCCTCCATTCAGTCATTAAAGTGATTTTCCTAAAGTGAAGGTCTGACTGTGTTACTCACTTACTCTATAAACTCCTGTGGCTCCCTATTTTCTTCAGGAACAAATATGAAAATGCTCTGTTTGGCATTCACAGTCCTTTATGACCTAGTTTCCTCCTTCCTTTCCAATTTTCTTACACCTGACTCCTCAATGCATTCTCTGATCCAGTGACACTGGCCTCCTGGCTGTCCCACAAACAAGACACTCCATCTCCACTCAGAACTTTCTCTGGCTGTCCCTCATGGCCAGAATGCTCTTCCTCCTCTGGCTGACTACTGACCTCCTTGGCTTCCTTTAAATCTCAACTAAAATCCCTTCTTCTATAGGAAGCCTTCCCCAACCTCTTAATTCCAGTGCCTTCCTTCTGTTAAATATTCCTTATTTATCCGGCATATAGTTTGCTTTGTTTCCCTGATTCGATTGTAAGCTCCTTGAAGGGAGGGACTGTCTTTTGTCTCTTTTTGTATCTTTAATGTTTAGCACAGTGCCTGGCATATAACAGGCTTAATAAATGTTTACTGATTGATTGAAACCAAAAGAAGAGTAATCTCTCTAGAGTTCTGAAATCACTCTGTAGAGGCCCTTGACCCATCAGCCAGCCTACCCTCTGTGGTCCTGATTAGGGGGCTTCTCCTGGGCTCTGTTACCTCCTACCCTAATTCCCCAAGACTTCTCTGTCCCTCCCCTCCTGGGAGATGGATGGGACAGAAAGCCTAGCAGGGAGAGAAGAGGGAGGGAGGAGAGGGGAAAGACAGAAACAAACAAAACCCCGACCATAGTCTCAAACCCGGCCTGGTACAACAGAGGATTTCATAAAATTGAGATTCAAGGGATGGAAAGGACCTTATTAGAACACAGAATGTTAGCACCCCCAGGGCTTTGCTAGAATTACAGAATTGCAGGACTGGAAAGGCTCTCAAAATTTACTCAGACCAACTCTTTCATTTTGTAGTTGGACATGCTAAGGGCTAGGGAGGGGAAAGGACTTATCCAATGTCACACATCAAGTGTCAGAACCTTAACTACCTTCCTAGCTGTCCCAGTCTGTGGGCTCTGCCATTTCTCCTCCCCTACTTCCTTCATTGGGCTTAGTTAAATCAAGTTGGTGACGGAAGAACCTAGACAGGTCTCAGAAATGAACTGTTAAAGACAAAGCAGTATACATCTGGAACCTTCTTACTCCCCCTGACTCCTCAGAAACCCTTCCCAGATACTATTCCTTGGATTTCACTTCCTTGGAGGCTGCTGGGTGGTACAGTGGCTAGAGTGCTGTTTCTGGAGTTAGGAAGACCTGAGTTCAAATCCAACCTCAGACACTTACTAGCTGTGTGATCCAGGGCAAGTCACTTAACCTGGATGCCTCAGTCTCCTCAACTATAAAATGGGAATAATAATAGTACCTATCTCCTGGTATTGTTTTGAGAATCAAATGAGATAACACTTTAAAAGTGCTAATAATGAGTCCAAGGCAATCCAATTTCCAAGGGATATTTGTGATTTCACTGGAAACTCAGGAAGTCAAAAAGAAATCTTTAAGAAGAATGAGAGGAACAGAATTTTAATGGCAACAAGAGACCATGGTCCTTATGGGGAAGGGGAGAGGAGCAACAGAAAGAAGTCAGGGCTCCTCCATACAAATCTTGTGCCCTCAGTTTCCTTCTCTATAAAATGAGAGATTTGGATGAGATCTGAAGGGCCTTCCCAGCTCTGAATTCATTGTTCTATATTTTCTTCAAAGTGTAATGTTCTGTTCTAAGGGCCCTTCCAGATAAGACAGTCTGTGTTCTAAAGGCCCTCCCAACTCTGACATTCTGTGTCCTAAGACTCATCTCAGCTCTGACATTCTGTGTTCTAAGTTCCCGCCCAGCTCTGACATTCTTTGTTCTAAAGTCCCTCCCGGATGTGACATTCTGGGTTGCAGAAGCATTCTGTCTGCTTTCATGTTCTATGTTCTAGGGTAAGCAGCGACCCTTGTTCTGCAGTTCTGTGTGCTCTGTGACTTTGAGAGGCCATTGGGGAGGTAAGAGGGCTGAGTATAGCCCTCAGTATTACTATAATTAACTCATCCCCATGTCAGGGCACTTCTGCCCTCAGGGCCCACAGTTCTATTTTGCAAGGATCCAGCCCCTTGCAAAGGCTGCTACTTGGAAGAACAGGGTTAGAAAGGCCTGACCTAAAAAGGAGCAGAGGTGGGCAGGAGGAGAGAAGAATGTTGAAGCAGAGCCCATAGAAGACCAGACCATGGGACAAACAGAGGGATGAAGACTGAGGAGGGAAAGGGGCGCAGTAAGGAGTCTTGTGTGTGTGTGGAGGGGGATCTCTAAAATTGGCCCAAGTAGCAGTGTATCAGAATGCAATGAGCACTGGGCTCCAAATCAGGAGATCTAGGTTAAAGTGGAGGTGACGAGGTGGTGTGGCAGATAGAGGGTAGGTCTTGGGAGCTGGGAAGACCTGACTTCAGACACTTACTAGCTGTGTAACCCTGGGTAAGTCATTTAATTTCTATTTGCCTTGGTTTTCTCATTTGTAAAATGGGGATAATAAGAGCACTTACTTCCCAGGGTCATAGTGAAGATCCAATGAGTTAACCCCTGAAGCTCTTTGCAAACCTTAAAGGCTATATCAATGATAGCTATTATTATGTTAAAGTAGCCTATAGGATACTTACAGGTTTGGTGGAGTAGAGCAAGTTCCTTCTGGGCCTCTGTAAAACAAAAGAATAGTCTAGATGAGCTATCTATGAACCCAGCTCCAGCTCTGACATTCAGACTGGTTCTGGCCAAGTTTCCGTACTTGTGCTCTCTCTCTCCTCTCCCCCACCCCGAGACTCCAGGATGCCAGAACCTCTCCCTCCAGCCAGGCTTCATTATTGAATGACAGGAGTAAAGAACTTTGGGCAGGGGGCTGCACACTGAGAACCTATCCTGGTGATGGTCCTGCAGCAAAGCTAGCACTGATATTACCCTGTGAAGTCAGTGGTACTTTACCTCTCTTTTACAGATGAGGAAACAGGTGAAGTGACTTTCCTGGGGTCACCCAGCTAGGAAGTGTCTGAGGCAGGTGCTGATTCTGTACACAGTTCAGCAGGGTGGCCAAGGCTACCTCTCTAAAGACAAAGATTCCTTTCCTTTCACACTCTCTTGTTGAAAGGGACCTTCCTCTGCCTGCAGTTCTGGGAAAGACACAGACTTTGCCTTCAGGAAACCCCTATCTGAACCGGGAGATAGCCTCTGCCCTCAGAGAGCCTGAGGACCCAAGGGGGACACATGGCCCCTGTCCTGGGGGAACCCCACACCCCATCCTAGGGAGTCAGCTTCTGCCCTAGCTTGAGGGAGATATGTAACAAGCCTGAAGATGGAGTTACCAAGTCTTCTAAAGAGGATTCCTATGAAACAGAGAGCCAGACTGGGGGGAGAAAACCTATGGAGCCTCATGCGGCCAGTCTGGGAAGGCTTCTTGGAGGAGGTCAGAGATTTTGGGTGTCCTGTTTAAAGTCAGGGTCATATGTACTATCATGAATGGCCTCACAATTCCCTGTCCAGCATCAGGGTTTTGCTGCCTTGCCCCATTTCTGGGGGCCCAATAACAACTGTATCCAGTGTCAGGAAGGAAGCAGTCCTGTGATCCTCTACAAGGCCTCTCACCCCATTCCTACTTCCCTTTTCTGTGGCTTCTTTCCAGTCTTGATCTAATATGAAGGAACCAAGACTTCCCCTTTTCCCTTCCTCCTTATTGCTACACCCTTATTCACCATCCCCTAAATATCCCAGGGTCAATGTAGTCTTTTTGCTCACAAAATACCCCATACCTGGAGTGACTTGGGGGTGGGTGAGGGTTTCTTCCCCTCTCCCGACCCTATATCCAAAACCTCATCAGCTTCCAAGACTTAATCACATTCTATCTCACCCTCCGATCACATCTAATCCAAAGCCCTCCTTTTATAAATGGAGAAACTGAGGGTCAGCCAGGAGAAGACATGCCTAGATCACTTTACAAGTCTATAGATAGTAGAGCTAAGACCCAAACCAAGGACTTCTGGCTTCCAAGTCCTGGCTTCTTTCCACTTTATCATGCTCAGCTTCCCCCTCCCCTCTCTTTAAGCTCCTACCAAATTAAATGTATGAAACAATTTAATAAAACAGTTACTGTCCACTTACTATGTACCAAGCATTTAGGATTAGCGGGTAATTAGCATTTATTAAGCACCTACTATGTGCCAGAACTGTGCCAAGCACCAAGGATACAAAGAAAGGCAAAATTCAGTCTCTGCTCCCTCAAGGAGCTTACAATCTAACAGAGGAGACAACATGCAAACAACTATATACAAACAAGGAGTATACAGAATACACTTGGGGAATCTTAGAGGGAATGCACTAGGATTAAAGAGGATTAGGAAAGGCTTCTTGCAGGAGGTGGGATTTTAGCTGACACTTAAAGGAAACCAGGGAAGCCAGGAGGAAGAGATAAGGAAGGAGACAGTAAGGAGTGCCTGGTGTAAGGAAAAGCAAGGAGGTCAGCGTCACTGGGTCTAAGAATATACGTGGAGGAGAGTAAAAGCTAGATGGTGCCGTGGATAGAGTAGCTGGTCTGGAGTCAGGAAGACCTGAGTTCAAATTCAGCCACAGACATGTACTAGCTGTGTGATCCTGGGCAAGTCATTTCACCCCTGTTTGCCTCAGTTTCCTCATCTACAAAATGAACTGGAGAAGGAAATGGCAAAGTCACTCCAGTATCTTTGCCAAGAAAACCCCAAATGGGGTCACCAAGAGTCAGACTTGACTAAAATGACTCAACCACAAAATTATAAGAGTGGAAAGGTAGAAGGGCTGGGTTTTGAAGAGCTTTAAAAGTCAAACTTTCAGGAGACAAGCCTATGGGCTTCTGAGTGGGGAAGGGGCAAGTTTTATGAAGATGAAGTCTCTGCCCTCCTGGAGTTCAGTCTGTACTATGGAATCAAACATAAATGTAGATAAAGCATCGTGTAGGATAAACATATCAGGGAGGTGCAAAGTGATCCAAGAAAGAAAGGTCATCACTAACTAGGGAGGACAGAGAAGGAAGGCTTCCTGGAGGAGGCAGCTCATGAGGTTTAAAGGACTAGAAGGAATTTAACAGGGAAAGAGGGGGAAGGGTGGCAATTCATGCTTAGAGAAAAGGTATGGAAAGGGAGAAAACTCCAGGTCATTTTGAGACTCCATGAAGCTTACCATTCAATCCATTTGTACTTAATCAGTTTAAGTGGTTATTGGTGGATTGGGGTGGTGGTGGTGGTGGTGGTAGTAACTATACTATGTAATATCCAATTACAGAGGTGGGTGCCAGATTGTAATGGTGAAATAGTAAATAGAAAGTTGATCTTAAAAGATAGAGAGGTTCATAGGAGGTAAAATGGATAATTTCAATTATATAAAGTTGAAAAGGTTTTGCATAAATAAAAGCAGTGAAATTAAAATTAAAAGGAAATTGGGAAAATTGGGAAAAAATCCTTCTCTGATAAAAGTCTAACTTCTCAAATGTATAGGGAACAGAGTCAAATGTATAAGAATAAGAGCCATTCCCTAATTGATAAAGTGTCAAAGCATATGAACCCACAGTTTTCAGAAGAAAAAATTAAAGTTATCAATAGTTATAAGAAAAAAATTTCCCTAAGTCATTAATAATCAGAGAAATTAAAATTTAAACATTTCTGAGGTAACACCTCACAATAATCAAATTGGCTGAGGTGATAGAAAAGGAAAATAACAGATGCTAGAGGGGAATATGGGAAAATAGGTACACTAATACACTGTTGGTGGAGTGGTAAACTAGTCCAACCATTCTGCAAAGCAATTTGGAACTATAACCCAAAAGTTACTAAACTGAGCATACTCCTTAATCCAGTGATTCTACTGTTAGGTATATTTACTTCCAAAGAGATCAAAGAAAAAGGAAAAGGACCCCTATGTACAAATATTTATAACAGCTCTTTTTGTAGTGGCAAAGAATTGGAAACTGAAGGAATACCTATCAGTTGGGGAATGCTGGACAAGTTGTGGTATATGATTTCAATCGGGATACTACTGTGCTGTAAGAAATGATGGAGAGGGATTCAGAAAAATGGATGACTTGCATGAATTGATGAAAAGTGAAGCAAACAGAACCAGGAGAACAATTTACACAGTAACAGCAATATAATAAAGATAATCAACTGTGAAAAACTTAGTGACTCTGATCATTAATTACAATGACCCACCACAATTCCAAAGGGACTCATGATAAAAAATGCAGTCCACCTCCAGAGAGAGAACTGATGGACTTAAAATACAATCGAAACATACTTTTTTCTCTTTACTTTTTTTTAAAAAGAACATGGATAATGCAGAAATTTATTTTTCATGATTTCATGGGTTTTATATTTCTTGATTTCTCAATAGGCGGGACAGGGAGAGAATCTGGAACCGAAAATAAAATAAAACTGAATTAAAAAAAAAGAAAAGAAAACTGGCTTTAAAGTCAGGAAGCCCTGGGAGCAAGTTCTGCCTTTGACATACTGCTTGTGTGACCCTGGGCAAAAGTCTTAACCTCTTAGTTCTGTAGGCAATTCCCTAGGCTTATAAAAGTGTAAGGAAGATGCATATCTACATTGGTAGAGGGAGTTTCCTCACCTGAGAGTTCCCTCTACCAATGGAATTCTAGGTTCAGTCACACAAACACACATGTGTATATATAAATAAACAAATGTATGTAAATAAACATATGTATGCCAGTATGTTTAAAAATTGGGGCAGCTAGGTGGCACAGTGGATACAACGCCAGGCCTGGAGTCAGGAACACCTGAGTTCAAATCTGGCCTCAAGACATTTACTATCTGTGTGATCCTGGGCAAGTCTCTTCACCCTGTTGGCCTCAGTTTCCTTATCCATAAAATGAGCTGGAGAAGGAAATGACAAACTCTTTTGTTATCTTTGCCAAGAAAACCCCAAATGAGGTCATGAAGAGTCAGACATGACTGAATAACAACAAAATGCTTAAAATATCTAAGGCACAAGTGCACACACTCCTATATATGTACAGGTGTGTGTGTTTTCTTTGATAGCAAGTGTTTTCCTCTTTGTCCAGTGTTCTGCACTGCCTGGTTCAGAATTGGCGTTTAATAAATGCTTGCTAATTGGTTGATGGATATCAGGAAATGTTGTGAGATACCTGAAAAAAGGGTAAAGAGGGGGGGTGGGGTTAATCCCAGGAAGTGATTTTTTAAGTGGCCTTTGAAGCTCAGTGGGACAATAAAGTACCTCCGACTTTTGATGCAAAAGGTAAACATTCCTGAGTCCCAGTCACCACCAACACCCTCTAGTGTGTGCCTAGGGAAGGAGGGTTTGGCAGGTACACTCCTACACCTACCTACCTCAAGCCACTCCTTAAGAGACAACCCATAGTCTTCCTTGTGTACTATGTTTTCTCCTTTCTCAGCTTAATTTCCACATTTTGTATCTTCTGTCCTGAGCTCCCTCAAATAATTTTTTCCTTTCCTTTCCCATCAAGAAAGGACCTTAGGCTCCATCTTCCCCAAGTGACTGAATCTGCTTTCTTCTTCCATATTGTCATGAAGTCATATTCCTCATATAACCTGGTTCAGTAGAAAATATCTCAACATCAGAAGACTTGGTCCTAAGTTCTGCACTGACTTGCTCTGGGTGTGTAGGACTTTAGGCAAAACACTTCAAGAGCAGCTGTTTGACTTGTCTTTTTAAGCTGGGGGGTTGGACTGGAAGCCTCCTGTGGGCCCTTCCAACTCTCAGGTACTATGAACCCCCTCTAACATGGTTTCCTCACCTGTAAAATGGGGACAGTCAATTTTTGAGGAACAGTAAAATGTGTACTGGGAAGAGTTCTGAGCTGGTCTTGAGTCAAAAGATCTGTGTTGGGGTGACTAGGTGGTGCAGTGAATAGAGCATTGGCCCTGGAGTCAGGAGGACCTGAGTTCAAATGCAGCCTCAGACACTTAACACTTACTAGCCATGTAACCTTGGGCAAGTCACTTAACTCCAATTGCCCTCCCTTCCCTCTTCAAAAAAGGAAAAAAAAATAATAAAAAAAAATCTGTGTTTAAGTCTCAGTAGTGCCACTTAAAGAGTTTGTGACCTTGGGCAAGCCATTTAATACCACTGAGTCCAAGTTCTCCTCAGTCTCCCTTCTTCCCCCTTCTTGAGAAAACTGAGGCACTAAATTGACTTGCTGACTTAATGAAGGAAATAATATAGGGCCATGGTGAAAATCAAACTAGATGAAGTATTGAGAAAGAGTTTTGCGGAGTAGAAACATCTGCCCAAGTGAAAGGGGCCCAGGGAATCTCAAGGTGTTTTGCTCCTTTCAATCAACACCTTCCCCACCCCTACCCCCCTTTAATTCTTTCCTCTTTCAAAGGCATTCAGACTGGATGGAGTCTTATGGGGTGGGGAAAGGGTGTGACAAAAGGACAGGGATGCTTGAAGAATTTAGCTGGTGATTTAATGAGTTTAAACATCCCAGTGCAGGATAGTGTTAGTGACCTGGACTGGCTGTCAGGAAACCTGGGTTCTAAATTCTGATTGTCCCTCACTGGCTTGCTGTGTAACCTCAGTCAAGACATTCTCCATTTTAGGGTCTCAGTTTCTCCATTTGCAAGATGAGGATGTGGAAGTAGTGGACTGGCCTTGCTCTAAGGTCCCCCTTTTTTTTTTTTTTTTAAGCAATTGGGGTTAAGTAACTTGCTCAAGGTTACACGGCTAGGTTTTTTTTTTTGTTTGTGTGGATTAAGTGTCGGAGGCCGGATCCGAACTCAGGTCCTTCTGACTCCAGGGCCGGCGCTCTATTCACTGTGCCACCTAGCCGCCCCTCTAAGGTCCCTTTTATATAACATTTTGTTATTTCTGCTAGCAGATACCTAATACCTGCTCTCTCTTCGAATTCTTCCTCCCAGGAAACAAGTCAGAATTCGGAATCCTTTTTTTTTTTCTGTCTTGGGAAGGATAGAGAAGGTATTCAAAGAGCAGCTAGGTGGATAGAACTTTGAGCCTGAAGACAGGAAGATGAATTCAAATTCATCCTCAGACACTTATTAGTCATGTAACTAAAAAGGGGGAAGGGAATAAACCTTTGTATAGTGCCTACTATGTGCCAGGTATTGTACTAAGCTTTAAATGAAAGGTAGGTACTATTTTTACCCCCATTTTACAGCTGAGGAAACTGAGGCTGTGACCTGACCAGGGTGGCACAGCTGGTATCTGAGAATGGATTTGGGCAAGCAAGTCACTTAACTGTTGCCTCTGTTTCCTCAGCTCTAAAGTGGGGGATATAGCACCTACCAAAGGGGTTGCTGTAATGAAGTAATGAAATAATGAAGTAATGAAGTAATATTTGTAAAAAACAAACAAACAAAAAACCCCACAAACTTAGCCTGGCACATAGTAGGCTCTATATAAATGTCTATTCCCTTATTCTCCAGCCCACCCCTTCCCCTCAAAGGGGAAGAAGGGGTTCGAGTAACTTACTCAAGATCACATAGCAAATTAGCGGAGGAACCTAGGTCTGCTGGCTTCTAGCCCAGATCTCTTCGACCACAGCAAGAAGAGGGGAAACAATCTCGAGTCCCTAGCCTGGGCTTGCAGTAGAGGACGAAGGAAGGGAAGTGGGAGGCAGAAATCAGGGCAGGCTTCTCTAGGGCACCCCCTCCCGTTTTCCCTTTCTGGGCTCATCAGTGTGCCTGTGCCCCAGCTCCTGACTCTTCTGGTCCTCACACCTGCGCAGGAGCTGACCGGAGCTCGCAGAGGAGTCGCGTGCCCCGCATACCGTCAGTCTAGGAGACCGCCCGGCTCCCGGCTCCTCCAGACTGCCGCCTTACCTGCGCCCCTCGGCCCGCGTGCGTCAGCCTCCTCTTCCTCCTTCGCCGCTGCTCAGTGCCAGGTGCTCTTCTGTGCCAGCGCTACCCTCAGGAAACCCAGGCTTGCTCAAACCAAGCTCGATCCCCGCGCGGAACTCCCCTAGGTGCTCTCCACGAGCTTCTCTCTTCCACCCCCTTTTAGTCCCCCAGTATTAGGAGAGCGTCCCTAAAGGTTCTTTCCCTCAGCGATCGCCTTCACAGTTCTCCCAAGTGCCATAGTGCTCTGGGTTAGTTCCAAGTGATCGCCCTCCAGGGTCTCTCCAGTGTGAGCCCCCGGGTGGTCTCTGATAGATCTTCGCTCAGCTATCTGACTAGCTCCTCGCTCAATCCACTCCCCACACTAGGTTCTCTCCCGAAGTGATTGCCCTCGGGGATCTCTCTCTGCCCTGGATCCCCAACCCCTTCCCAGCGAGCCTCTCCTGCAGAACTCTTGGCCCCCGCACGATCTCTTTAAATCAGCCTTCTTTCTCCCTGAGACCCTCAATGGCTCTTTTCACTGCAGATTCCTCAGAGTTCTTTCCAGGCTCACCTCTAGGTGTTTTCTCTACATCCCTTAAGTTCCCCAGCTTCACCCAGATATTCTGGGCTCAAGACTCTTCAGAGTCTGACTTTTTTCTCCTCCGGTTTCTTGACCGCCCCGCCCCGCCCCGCCCCGTCCCATCCCTTTGGGCCCCTTGCTCACACCCATCCTCCTCGCTCCAAGTCTTCCTTTGGTTCCCTAGTGCCAGTCTCAAAGAGAACTAGCGCCCATTTCCTAGCTAGGGCAATGTGTTTGTTAGAGGGTGGGTGGTGGGGAAGTGCAGGACTGGGCTTGTTTTCTGGCCAGAGCCAGAAAGCTTAGCACTCAACTCACTCCCTTCTCACTCTCTCATCTGGGCCTCAGCTTCCTTACCATTTCTAGGTTTAACAGTAGAATGAGGAATCCCTGGCCTTTCTCTTCCTTCCCTCCCCTGCCACCTCCTGCCCCATGAGACCTGAAGGCCAGCTTAGGGTTAGGATGGGAGAGGGTGGGGAACACTCCGAAAAGTTAGAAGTTGTGGCTTTTAAGAGCTAGAAAGGAACTTAATTATCTATCTATCTATCTATCTATCTATCTATCTATCTATTTATCTATCTGTCTGTCTGTCTGTCTATCATAATCTCTGCATATGAAATAATCTATTTCAATTTTACAAATGAGAAAACTGAGACTCAGTAGAGGGAAAATTATTTTCAGAAGTTCCTTCAGGTAATCGGTATCAGAGCCGGGATTAGAACTTATTTCTAAATTGTTGGGGTTTTTTCCTTGATAAACTAGTACCTTAATTCTCCCCCTCCCCCCATGCAGTTCAGAGCTTCAATTAAGGTTGAGGAAGAAATGAAACAGCTAATCAGAGGGAGAGGCAAGAGGAGAGAGGGGTACTTATATGAAGTACAGGAGTGGAATGAATTTCCAGGGTGAAGAGGTTTCTAGGACATAGAGAGAAAGTTTAGGAGAGTCCCCAGATCATAACTCTTCCAGGAAGACAGTCACTTAACCTCTGCCTCAGTTTCCTCAACAATGAGGTTAATCCCAGGGTGGTTGAAAGAATCAAATGAGACAATATATGTAAAATGCTGCACAATGCTTGGCATATAGTAGCCACATAATAAAAGTTTGTTCCTTTCCTCTCCACCCCCCTCCCCATAGGAGCTGGTCAGGATTCCACTCTACAACCTCCCTGACAAGTCCTTCAGCCTTTTCTGGAAACTCTTCACTGGCCAGGACACCACTACTTTCCAAGGCAGCCCATTACACTTTAGGATTATCTTTCTTACATCCAGCTGAACTCTGCCTCCTGCACCCTTCACTCATGGCTCCTATTTCTGGACTCTGGTGCCAAGCAAAACAAGTCTAATCCCTTTTCTCCATGACAGTCTTCAAATACTTGAAGAAAGCTATCATGTTTCCCCTAAATCTTCTCTTCTCAAGGATAAATATCCTCATTCCTATCCTTTTATGGTGTGGCCTCATGTCTTCTCACCATCCCATTCACCCCTTTGTGTACACACTCCCAGCTTGTCAATGCCTCTCCTAAAATGTGACAAAATGTGTCCCCAGAGCAGCACACAGTATTCCAGATGTGTTCTGATCAGGGCAGTGGAAGGTGGAACTAACATAGGATTGAAGATTTATGGCTGGAAGGAAACTAAACTATCTAGTCCACATCCAACATTTCACAGATTGCCAAAAAGAAACTGAAGCCCAGAGAAGCTAAGTAATTTATCCAATGTCACACAATTAGTAAATGGCAAAGTTTGCATTTAAAACCAGGCACTTTGACTCAAAATCATTCTTTCCACTGGCCACTGGCCTTGAATCCACCTCCTTTGTTCTGGATACCATGCCCTTTTATTTTTTTTTCTTTTGTGAAGAAAAAATTTTAATTAACATCAGCTGATGGATTTCCAAGTGGCTAGCAACTTCCTCTATGTTTTCCTTAACGAAACCCAAGATCATATTAAGTTTTTCAAATTCCCAAAGGCTCCCCACTCTCCAATGCCTGCCAGTCTTCCTCATTTAAGAGTCCTTCTTAATAAGGTCAAAATGGGTACATGATTTAGACATAAAGGGTGATACCATAAGCAAATTAGAAGAGCAAGGAATAGTTTACCTGTAAGATCTATGGAGAAGGGAAGAGTTTATGACCAAACAAGAGATAGAGGACGTTATGAAATGGAAAATGGATAATTTTTATTACATTAAATTAAAAGGTTTTGCACAAACAAAGCCAATGCAACCAAGATTAGAAGGAAAGCAAAAAGCTGGGAAACAAGTAAAAACAACTTACTACCAATTTCTGATAAAGGCCCAGTTTCTTAAATATGTAGAGAACTGAGTCAAATTTATAAGAATACAAGTCATTCCCCAATTGATAAACGGTCAAAGGCTATGAAAAGGCAGTTTTCAGATGAAGAAATTAAAGCTATCTATAGTCATATGAAATATGCTCTAAATCATTATTGATTAGAGAAATGCAAAAAAACCGACTCTGAGGTACCACGTCATACCTATCAGATTGGCTAACATGAAAAAACAAGAAAATGATAAATGTTGAAGAAGATGTGGGAAAACTGGAACACTACAGCATTGTTGATGGAGTTAGGAATTGATTATTCTGTCAATGGCATGTAGTAGGCATTGACCCATTCTGGAGAACAGTTTGAAATTATGCCCAAAGGGCTATAAAACTGTGTATACCCTTTGATCCATCAATACCACTACCAGGTCTGTATGCCAAAGAGATCATAAAAATGGAAAAGGACCCACATGTACAAAAATATTTATAGCAGCTCTTTTTGTGGTGGCCAAGAACTGGAAATTGAGGGGATGCCCATTAATTGGGGAATGGCTGAACAAGTTGTGGCATATGAATGTAATGGAATACTATTGTTTCATAAGAAATGAGGCGCATGTAGATTTTAGAAAAGCCTGGAAAGACTTACATGAACTGATGTTGAGTGAAGTGAGCAGACCCAGGAGATTAATAACAGAGACATTGTGTGATGATCAACTTTGATAGACTTAATTCTTCTCAGAAATACAATGATCTAAGATAATTCCAAAAGACTCATGATGGAAAATGCTATTCTCATCCACAGAAAGAACTATGGAATCTGAATGCACATCGAAGCATAGTTTTTTTTTCTTTCTTTTTTTCCTTATCATGGTTTTTTCCATCTTGTTCTGATTCTTCTTTCACAACATGTGTAATGTGGAAATATGTTTAATATGATTGTACATGTATAGCCTATATCAGATTGCACGTTGTCTTGGAGGGGAGAGGAGGGAGGGAGAAAAAAATTTTGAACTCAAAATCTTATAGAAGTAAATGTTGAAAACTATCTTTACATGTAATTGGAAAAAAATAAAAATATTAAGTAGGAGAAAAAAAAGAGTCTTTCTTGAGATCTAACTCAAGGACCTTCTGCTGCCCCAAACCCAAATTCCAGGCCAAGGTGGTAGTATAGTATAACATAAAAGGCCCTGGATCAAGAGTCAGAAGACTCAAATCCTACCCTGGTTCTGTCTTTGACCTCTGGAAAGTTCCAGTTTCTTCATCTATATAACAATGAGGTGATTTGGATTAGATGATCCCAAAAGTCCATTACAGCTCTGACATTCTATATTCCATTTGGATATGGCTCCCTGCTATAATTTTCCATGATCCTGTCCAGAGTTGGGAGTCAACTAGGTCAGGATCTTGCTCAGAATAACTTTTTAGAGGTTGAAAAGTCAGTCTCACTCTCCCTCGGCTTGGCTTCAGGGACTGGGACATCTGGCATATCCAGGGGGCCCTGGGGAGACTGGGTCAGGAAGCCAGAAGCAGACAGGAGGGGGAAGCTATGTCCTTTGCAGGGTAGAAATTGTCAAGTGCTGTTAATGAATAAACTTTCAGTCCCTCCATGGTTCATTCAGGAACATGCCTTTTTCATTGTCTTTAAGAACTGGCTTAGATATAGACTAACTAATCTGGAGGAAAGAACCTTTCCCTAATACCTAATACTCTGGAGATCCTAATCACCAAGGTCTGGGGAGAGAAACTCAGCAGAAAAAGAAATTCCCAATGAACAAGCCTGGAGGATGGTCTTAGGCTGAGCACCTTCTAGAGGGAAATAGAGAGGATGATGAATTCCTGACCTCACTGAGTTTCTGCCTTGAGGGAAAACAGATCTCTGCCCTCAGGAAGCCTCCAGTCCAAGGGAAAAAGACATGGTTAATTAAAATCAACCAATATTTTTTGTATACTACTACAGTATACCCCTTCCTCTGTCTCTTCCATTCCTTATAGACAGCCATCATCACCATCATTACTTAGTCTTTTCTTCTTCAGGCTGAGAAAATCAGGGTCCTTTGACCCTTCCTTTGGGTTTTTCACTCCCTATTCCTTCAGTTCTTGTAGTGAATCTGGTTGAGTATTTGGCTTCCTAAAGAGTTCAATATGAATCTTTTTTTTATTTCCAATTTCTGACTTCTTCCATCTTGTATTAGACATTTCAACTCAGCCCAGCAAGCCTTTATAGTACACCAATTATGTGGCCATCCCTGTGCTAGATGTGGTAGGTGGGGACAGAATTCCTGTGAGGGCACTTAGAGAAGACCCGGTTTCTATCTTTGAAGGAATTTGCAATCATATTGAGGAAGCATGACTTATAAACAGGCACAATACCAGCAGCCCCAAATGTCAAAATGGTTCAAGACTATTTGAAAATGTGTTTCATCATTCGTTCAACAACCACAGTGGCTAGCCCCTGCCTTCCTAGAGCTTATGGTCTGGGGGTGCTGAGGGGTGGGGGAAGGAGTATGGAATGACCAATAGAGCAGGTAGCTAGGATAGCATAATGTCCAGAGTACTGGACTTGGAGTCAGAAAGCCCTGAGTTCCAATGATGCTTCAGATACTAGCTATGGGATGCTGGTCAAGTTGCTTAATCTCTCTCAGAAGGAAGATTGTGAGGATCACATGAGATATAATTAAAGTGCTTTACAAACCTTAAAGTTTATACTAGCTAAATAATTATAAAGCAGAAAAGACAATAGTGAGAACATAAAAGAAGAACTAAGTGCTATGTGATGTTGGAAGGAAAAGATTTTCTTGATGGGGGGATGGGGTTGAGGGTTGGAAAGAACCTAGGACACTGGTCATGAGGCTTTTAAAATGATTCAGGAAAGAAACAAAGAGGGTCTGCCCAAGGGTGGTAGCTGCATGAACAGAGAAAAGGGGATAGGTATGGGATTGTTAAGGAGGTAGAATCAAGAAAAATTTGACATCTGGATATGGGGGCAGGTGAAGAAAAGGTCAAGAGTGACACTTTCTGTTGTGATCTTGGGTTACTAATGTTGCCCTCCACAGAAACAGGGAAGTATGGAGGAGGAGTCTGGGGTGAAGATGGTGAGTTTAGTTTTGGAAATGTTGAGTCTGAGAGGTGTATGGAAACATTCCTATTAGGGCCCCAGGACAGAGTTTAGGGCTGGTAGTCATCTGCAAAAATTTGAACGTGTGGGAATTGATGTGATTCCTAGTAGAAAGGATACATCAAGGAAAGATGAGAGCCCAGGGCTCTCTCAGATGCTCCTATACCCAGGGGTTAGGACTTGGCCAATGACACATGATCACAGATGGAGAAGGAATTGTCAGCCTTTGAGGAGGACAGGTTGGGAGAGCTGTTTGGAAAGGTAAGGATAGAACTGAAAAAAGCTTCAGAGAAGTCAAGAAGCATAGAGTCTGACAAGAAGCTACTGGACTGAGAGTTCCAGTATTGGAAATGATTAATGCAATGACGAAACACAATTCCAGAGGGCTAATTATGAAACACGCTGCCCAGGAGAGAGGTCAAGGACTCAGTTTAGAATGAGATTTTATTTTGGATATGACCAAAGAGGAAATTAGTTTTGCTTTACTGTATATATTTGTAACATGGATTTTCTCTTTCTTTTTCAACTGGGGTGGGATGGGAGAGAAAAAAAGTAGATTTTTTTTCTGGAAAAAATTAGATTAACTTATTTTTTTTCTTGCAGGGGGGAAGGCAGTCAATTGAGGTTAAGTGACTTGCCTAAGGTCACATGACTCATAAGTGTTATGTGTCTGAGGTCGGATTTGAACTCAGGTCCTCCTGACTCCTCAGTGCTCTATTCACTGCACCACCTAGCTGCTCCAAGTTAGCTTTTTAAAAAAGCTATTTGATTTGGCAATTAGGAGTTCATTGGCATAAGAAGGCATCTCCCAGAGGTAATAATAACTGACACTTATAGGTTTTCAAAGTGCTTTACAATTATCGTCTCATTTTATTTTCACAATAACCCTGGGACATGGGTACTATTATTATCTTCATTTTACAGATGAGGAAATTAAGGCAGACAGAGAAGTTAAGGGATTTTCGTGGCCACACATAGCTGGCCAATGTCTGAAGAAGTATTTGAGCTTATATCTTCCTGATTCCAAGCCATGTGCTCTATTCACTGAGCCACCTAGCTGGCAGGGAACTATGACTACGGAACAAAATATGAGTGTATATTATATGTTGTTTAGTTTTGCTGAATTGGGTTGTTTTTTCTTCCTCTTTTTTTTCTTGGTTATAAGGCATGGCTCTTTAAAAGGGGAAAAAAGTGGGACACATTGAGAAATGTAGGTGTTGCAAAAATAAAAGACACAAATTACTGACCAAAAAATGGCTGAACAAGTTATGGTATATGATTGTGATGGAATACTACTGTACTATAGGAAATGATGAGCTCAATGATTTTAGAAGTACATGGAAATACTTGAATGAAATAATGAAGAGTGAAATGAGCGGAACCAAGAAAACCAGCAATACTGATTTAAGAAGGACTTTGAGTGAATAAGTTATTTTGCCTATTATAAACACCCAAATTAACTATAAGGGACACATGAAGAAATATGCTATCTACATTCAGAGAAAGAACTGATAAATAGAAGTATGTCTAGAATATTTTTACATATATTTATAAATATATATGTGTATACACATATATTTGTGTCTAATGGTAGCTATCTCTAGGGTGGGGGAGAGGAGAGGGAAGAAAAAAGGAAAAAAAAGAAATTTACATAATAATTTTGTTGTAGATTGAAAAAGAAGAGCAAATTATGTCTATTAGATTTGCAGTTTCTTGTGTAATTATCTTTTTATGTGTTATGTAAATGTTTCTTTTATTCCATAAATTAAAAATAAAATAAATTTTTAAAAAAGAGTCCATTGACAAAGTGGTAATCATCAAAACAATTTGGTACTGGATAAGAAATAGAGTGGTTGATCAATGGAATAGACTAGGTACACAATGCACAATGTAGAGCTTGTATCCTGGTATTTGTAAACCCAAAGATCACAGATATTGGGGCAAGAACTCATTATTTGACAAAAATTTCTGGGGAAACTATAATTCAGTCTGGCAGAAACTAGGCACACACCTATATCTTACACCATATACCAAGATAAACTCAAAATGGGCACATGTTTTAGTCATACAGGGTGACATCATAAACAAATTAGGGGAGCATGGAAAAAAAAAAAAACTACCTGTCAGATCTATGATTAGGGGAAAAGTTCATGACCAAACAAGAGATAGAGAATATCATGGGAGGTAAGGTGATAATTTAATTACATTAAACTAAAAAGGTTTTACACAAACAAAACCAATGCAGCCAAAATTAGAAGGGAAGCAGGAAACTGGGGGAAAATTTTACAGCAAGTTTTTCTGAAATTGGTCTCATTTCTCAAATCTATATGGAATGAGGCCAAACTTATCAAAATAAGAGCCATTCCCCAAATGACAGATAGTCAAAGAATATAAACAGTCAGTTTTGAGAAGAAATCAAAGCTATCAATAGTCATTTGGGGGAAAATGCTCTAAAACACTAATGATTAGAGAACTGCAAATTAAAAACAACTCTGAGATACTCACAACGATCAAATTGGGTAAGGAGATAGAAAAGGAAAATGACAACTACTAGAAAGGATGTGGGAAAATAGGTACACTAATGCTCTGTTGGTGGAATTGTAAACCAGTCCAATCATTCTGGAAAGTGATTTGGCACACCCCCAAATGCTATAAAACTGTGCAAACCTTTTTTCTTTTTCTTTTGGAGGGCAATTTGGGTTAAGTAACTTGCCCAAGGTCACACGGCTAGGTTTTTTGTTTGTGTGTGTTAAGTGTCTGAAGCTGGATCCAAACTCAGGTCCTTCTGACTCCAGGGCCGGTGCTCTATTCACTGCGCCACCTAGCCGCCCCTTGTGCAAACCTTTTGACCTCCTAGCAATACCACTACTAGGTCTATGTCCTAAAAAGCTCAAAGGAAAAGGAAAAGGACCCATGTGTATAAAAAATATAGCAGTTCTTTTTGTGGTGGCAAAGAAATGGCCACTGAGGGGATGCCCATCAATTGGGGAATGGCTGAACAAGTTAAGGCATAGGAATGTGATGGAATTCTATTATGCTGTAAGAAATGATGAAGGGGATAGTTTCAGAAAAACTTGGGAAGACTTGTACAAACTGATGCAAAGTGAAGTGAGCAGAATTAGGAGAACAATATACATAGTAATAGCAATATTGTAAGTGTAATCAACTGTGAAAGACTGAGCAATTCTGATCAATACAATGTTCCACCATAATTCCAAAGGACTCATGATGAAAAAATGATATCCACCAACATATAGACAGAGAACTGATGTACTCCCAAGTATAGATTCTTTCTATATTTCTTTCTCTCTCATTATTTTCCTTGTTCTGCCCCCCATTGCTAATGTGGAAATGTTTTGCATGACTTCATATGAATAATAGGTGTAATATTTCTTGACTTCTCAATGGGTGAAAAAGATAATTCGAAATTGGAAAAAAGAAGAGTCTGTTGGCAATCTTGGACTGTGAACATCAGCGATATGCTGGATAGATATGTGGGTGGTAGGCAGTCAGCCTCCCACATGGGTGGCCATCTTGGTAGGAAGTATTATTATATGAAATGATAGAGTGAATTGAGAACCAGGACCCTTTATACAATAACCACAAAGAAATCTGATCAATGCAATAACTGTCTGAACTCCAGAAGAGTGATGGGGGAGAAGTGATGTGCTGTGGGTGGAAAAATGAGACATACATTTTTCAGGTGCTACCAACAGAGCACACACTTGTTTTGCTCAATTATAGTTGTTACAAGAGGTATGTTTATGTGTATATGTGGATATATATGGGAGTAGTTACAGTGATACAAAAAAGGACAAGAAAAAAGCAGGAATGAAATATTTTTTAAAATACATAGAAGAGAACAGAGGGAAATTCAGAAAGTTAGTTACACAGAGCACTATTGGTATTATTAAGTTAAAATTGCATTATATACACACATATACAAACATACACGTGTGCTTGTGTATATGTGTAGTAGCTAGGTCATGCTGTGGAAGGTTTGCTGGACCTAGAGTCAGGAAGACCCGAGTTCTGATTTGGACTCAGACACTTAGTAGCTGGGCAAGTCACTTAACCTTTATTTGTCTCCATTTCCTTAACTGTAAAACGGGGATCAGCATAGCACCTACTTCTCAGGGTTGTTTGAGGAACAAATGAGATATTTTTTAAGTGCTTAGCACAGTGTCCGGCACATAGTAACTGCTTAATAAGCCCTCCCTCCCTCCTGTGATTATCTTCATTTATATATACATACATAGGTATCAAGCTGCATATAAGGGACTCACATGTTCATATGTAACCCATATATATACATACACATGAAGTTGTATATAAGATTCATGTTTTCATATACAACCCCATATAGGCAGACCTGCATATACCACACTGCATATAATGGGCTCAGATGATGCTTTTTTCTGGCCTTCGAATTTAGGAATGATCCTGTTTAATGATGGTGTCTCAGTTCATCATTTTAAACATGAGGGGTCTGGCTCCTTCTAGCTCAAGATCTATGCTTACTTAAAAGCTGTGCTGATGTGGACTCCACTCCCTGGTCAAACATTTTCTGTCCCAAGGTTCCTTCTGGCCCTAACAGACCATGTTCTGTGTTCAAAGAGCCCTTCTAGCTATGATGGTCTGTAAGTCAACAAAAGCCATTTAATAGAGCTGAGCCCAAATCCTGAGCCTGCCAAAGTCAACAAAGGTTTGGAAACGGAGCCATTAATCTGGGTGTCTTTGTTGGGGGACATTTCCTTTCTGGAAAGGAATGTAACCTCCCATAAGTCTTCCCACTGATAGCAGGGCGCCTGGGGCTGACATTGGTGCTGATGGGAATGAAAGATTATCCAGTAGGACATTAGCTAGGATTTCTCAGTGCTAAGGGATAGGGAGTCCTGCTTTGGATCAGCATTGCTCAGCTAACCTAAAGATTCAAGATTGCTGACCATCACTGACCTTTTTTGTTCATAGGCTTAGCGCTGGAAAGGGCTTTGGAGGTCATCTAGTCTGATTGCAAGTGGTGGAGTTAGGATTTGAACTCGGGTCCTCTGATGTCCAGCACTTCCAACTGATTGATGCCACATATTTTGCTCCAGGGGCAAGGGTTACTTGGGAACTTTTAGATTAGGAACTTGTGACTATATTCCCAATTAGAAATAGTTGAGTATTTTATTACAGCCTTTATTAGTGGGAAGAATGGGGAGGAAAGAGATTCTTCTCCCATTTCATATAAGAAACCATAGTATTTTTATCTCTCCACACCTCCAAGCTTCTGGAGTTTTCAGTGTGGTCTTGTTATTCCTAAGATGTAGCACAGTGCCTGGCACAAATACAGGTATTAGTGCACATAGGTGGGTTGGTTAATTATCTCCAACTATCTGATTCTTTGCGTGGGAGGGAGTGCAAGGCACATTTTGTCTCAGTATAAGGAAGAATTTCTTAACAATCAGAGCTATCCCATAATGAAACACAATGCTTCAGGAAGCAGTGAGCCCCTTACAATAAGTGTTAGTTTAGAGACTGGAAGATCCTCCTTCATGGGACAGGTAGAGAAGATCCTGCATTGGGTGGGACCTACATCTTGGGTTCCCAAATGGTAATACCAGCTAGCATTTACAAGCACTTTCAGGTTTGTAAAGCACTCTACATATGCTATCTGGTTGGATTCTCACGACTTTGTAGTTACTGTTCAGTTGTTACTGACTCTTCATGACCTTGTGGACTGTATTAAGGCAGACAAGGGTTAAGTGACTTGCCTGGGGTCACAAAGCTAGTGAGTATACAAGACTAAATTTGAACTCAGAGCTTCCTACGTCCAGTTCCAGTGCTCATCCACTAAGCCCCCTAGCTGCCTAGATTATTATCCCCATTTTACAGATAAAGAAACAAGGGGAGAGGTTAAGTGACTTGCCTAGAGTCACACAAATGTGTCTGAGGTAGAATTTGAACTTCTTTCTGACTTCTAAGTTCAATCCTTATATCCACCAATCCAAATCATTTTATGCACCACCACCTCAACATGCCTCATGACTTTAGGTGAATCCTTTCCCTTTAGGAGATAGTGGGTTTCCCCTTACCAAGGTCTTCCAGTTTGAAAAGTCACTTGTTGGGAAGACTGTAGTGAGCATGCTTATTTAATCAATAAACAATTATCTGTTAAGTAACCACTATGTACTAGGTTAGGTGCTAAGGATACAAAGATAAAAAAAAAATGTCTTCTCTCAAGCAGCTTATGTTCTATTGGTGTTGGTAGGGTCATTAGGTGTGTATGTAAACACATGTATGTATATATACATATAAACACATATATTACACGTTTATACAGAAAGTGGGGGGAGCGGGAGGAAGAGAGACATTATAAAAAGTGAATATAAGATAATTTAGAGGGGAATGCACTGGATTGGCTGGGGGGAATGTTCAAGTATGGGGTAGACTATACTATGGTCTCTCAGGTCCCAAAGCTATGAGATTCTTTCCTCTCTGGGCTTCTGCAGGGTCAAAGTGAATGAGGTTTCTAATGGCCCTTTCCCTTTCTAAATCCAGGATGTCTTTCTTTTATTGCTACTAACTTTTTCCTAAGCTTGTCCTGTTTCCTCAATCAGACTGTGAGGTGGAGAGTGTAGCACATGATCCTGTTTACAAACGAGTGAACTAAGATGTACTATGTCTTGCCCAGAGGGGCTGCATTGCTAGTGGGTGTTGTAGCTGGGCCTGGGTCTTTGGAGTCCTAGGTCAATTTTCTTTTCTTTTTTTTTTCAAGCAATTGGGGTTAAGTAACTTGCTCAAGGTTAGTCATTATTTATGTATGGGTGCTCATTTTCTAAGGCCGGATTCGTTCCCGGGTCCTCCCAACTCTGAGGCCAGCGCTCTTACTCACTGCGCCACCTAGCCAACTCTTCATTTTTCTTTAAACAGGAAGGGACAGAACCTGTTTTCTGCTGGTACAGTACAGTGCTTGGCACAAGAGATGTCTACTAAAGTCTTGTTGACTGGTTGATATATGGAACTCTTTTGGGGGGGGAAACTATTTGCTAATTAAGATCAGCAATTGTTCTGCAATTGACTGTCACAGGGAACTACTGAGGAAATTCCCTCTACCAATTAAAATCAGTAACTGATCTCCAAATTATAGTCTGAGAGAAGACTGAGGGAGTTAAGTGATTTGTCTTGGGTTATACTATACAGGACTTGAGCTAAGGTCTTCCTGATTCCCCAAGACCAGCTCTCTTTCCCAATGACTTTTATATCACAATGACTTTCATTTAAATTGCTTTTTTCTTTTTCACTTTTTATTTCATTCGAATTGGTACACTTCAATGTACCAATCAGCTGAGACCTTTATACCCCTTAGAGGCAAAAGTGAATCCCTAAGCCAATGGAACTAAGTCACCAGGCCCTGAGCTTATGGGCCTTATGAAGGATAAGGCCCTTAGAGCACAGACCAGTGTCAGAGGTGAGTATGGCTAGAGAACAAAGACTCGGCGCTGGAGTAAATTTTAAAGATCTAATCCACAGCTTTCATTTTACAGGAGAAAGCTGCTGTGTTGGAAAGACCGAATGCTAAGCCAAAGAGAGGACCCAAAGGGTTAATATGACCATCTCTGAATAGTCCTGGAATTGGTAGTAGGAATAGATGACCTCCAAAGGCCCTTACAATTTCAAGATTAAGTGAAATCAAGTTATTTGGCTAAGTAGCCATGTCACTGTAACATGATAAGCAGCTCCCAGAGGTAGGGGAATAGTATTAGCTCTTTAGATGCGGAATCGATGGCCCAGGGAATATGCCCTTAGTTCACCTATGGTCATTCAGCCAACAAATACTTACTGAGCAAGGCCCTGTGTTGGATACTTGAAATGGGTGCTTAGAAACAGGAAAGAAAAATCCCTGAATTGGAAGTTGGGGGAAACTTTTACTAAGTTCCAGATCTCCTAGTGACTAATTGTGTATCCTTGGAAAAGTCCCTCAATCTGTCTGGGCTTAGGTTTCCCCATCTGGAAAAAGAGACCAGACTTGATTTCCAAGATCTCTTCCAGCTTTCTCCCATTATTCTAATCAATTAAGAACCACTTCCTAAAACACTTCCCTCCCTGGATTGCACCATCTTCCCACCAGCTACCTTGAGTGCCCAGGTGGTATCAGGGGTACCCACCCTCTTCCCTGTCTAGCTTCCCCCTATGTTCTGTCTTCCCTTGATTAGTATAACATATAGCAGCATGAGGTCATTAAATAAAAATCTCTCTCACTTTAGTTAAGGTTTTAAATATATATTACTTCATTTTATAGCCCTTTAAGATTTGCAAAGCACTTTCTTCACAATATTCTGGTGAGGTAGGTAGTACAACCCTCCTTCAAGGGAACAAAGGTTCATAGATGAGGTACTTAACCCATGAGCATAGGTCAGAGCAGAGATATGAAACCATCTCGTTCAGTTCCTTCCTCTGAAATAAAACTCTTTCCTCACAACAGCCTTGTGAGGTAGGTAGTGCAAATATGACTTTGCCCCATTGGGGAAACTAAGGCCCAGAGAGAGGAAGGAGATATATCTTGTTAAATGTCAGTGCCCAGATCTGAATCTTGGTCTTCTGACTCTCGAGTCCAGTGCTTACTACAAATAATTTCTGTCCATTCCCAAGTCATCTCATGGGCTGACCAGCAGTTTGATGCTGGTTCCTAGGAAAAGATCTGTCAATCACTATCTTCGTTGTACAATGTCAGTGTGCACTGGAAGGCCTCTTCAAAGGCTTCCAGAAAGGGGTCTGTGGCCTCCTCCACAGTGACCTGCCTCTGGAGTTCTTCACTGAGGGAGGTGACTCCCATTCCCTCTAGGCCACAGGGTACAATGTGCTCAAACCACATCAGGTCCGTGGAGCAGTTCAGAGCCAGACCATGGGATGTGATGTGCCTTCCACAACGGACCCCTGAAATCAACGAATCAAAGCTTGCATTAAGGTTCCCCAGGTTATCTAGTTTAATACCCCAGTCAATGTAGAAATGCCCTCATCAGCCTCCTCAAAAACTGATGATCCAGCTTCTCTAATGACAGGAAACTCACTAGCTCCCAAAGTAGGTTATCCCATTTTAGGATAGCTCTAATTTTTAGGAAGGTTTTCCTTGTATGAAGCAGAAATCTGCCCTTCTTCAACTTAAGCTCACTGTCTTTTTTTTTTTTTTGCTTTCTGGAGGGCTATTGGGGTTAAGTAACTTGCCCAAGGTCACACAGCTAGGTTTTTGTTTGTGTGTGTTAAGTGTCTGAGACCGGATCCGAACTCAGGTCCTTCTGACTCCAGGGCTGGCGCTCTATTCACTGTGCCACCTAGCCGCCCCTAAACTCACTGTCTTTTGAGGACGAGAAAAACAAGTACAAGTCCTTCTGTACATGGGGACCCTCACCTTCCCTTCTCCAGGGCAAACACCCACAGTTTCTTCAACCAATCCTTATATGGCATGATCCCTAGTTCTTTCCTGGTCACTCTGCTTCAGAGTTTGTAAATTTCCTTCCTAAAATGTGATGCTAAAAACAGTAAAAAATATACCATTTGGAATCTGATCAGGGTGGAGGATGGTGGGATGGTCACTGACTGCCTCCCTCATCCTGGACACCAAGTCCCTATTCCTATGTCTCTTGGACAGATACATCTTGCTGCTAACTCTATTAGGCCTGAAGACTATGAAAACCCCCAGGTCCTCTTCATATGATCAGCTATTAAGCCACTCTTTACTCATCTTGTATTTTTGCAACTGATTCTTTGAACCCAAGCACAGGACTCCATCTACATTGATCTCTATTAAGTTCTGTTGTTACCTTTGGACTGAAGTTCCACTCAGTGGAAAGCTTTTAGATTCCATTACCCTGCATATTAGTAAACCCTCCCAATTTCAGGTATATGTATATATAAAAAAGTGAAGGAGTAAAGGAAACCATCTTCCTCTCCTGGACCACAGAAGTTAATCATAGACATAACATCCCTGTAGAGAAGAGTCCTGTACTGCAAGTGTTTCCAGATCTGACACCTTTCTGGCTGTTTGGGTCTCCTGGGCAGACCAAGAGAGTTAAAGTTTATGGGTGTTTAATGGTATCTACTCTGACCCCGCAATTCCTATGGGAGAGTGTGAAATGTATCCCTTATTTCAAACTTGATCTACCTATTTCACTAAAGAGGAAACTGAGGCACAGCGAGGGAATGTGACTTGTCCAAGGTCACAAAACTCATCAGTGATAAGAATGGGGGCTAAAACCCAGGTCTTGACTCCTCAATAAGTGCTGTTGACAATACCATTAGTGCTACAGCTCAAGTGTATTGTAGTCTAACTAGCCCTTAGGAGCTTGCCTGAGGAGGCAAACCCTTTATATATGATCCGTTCTGGGGAAAAATGTTACCAGAATTCTGAATGCCGGACTTACAAAAGAATGTTTACAACTATTTCCCCGTACTCTACACATCCAAAGAGCTGCCAAATACTGCCATGTGGCAAAGTAGATGGAGTGGTGGACTTGAAAACTTGAGTTCAGATTCTGCCTCAAGACACTCATGATCCTCTTTCAGCCTCAGTCTCTACAAAGTGGTAAGGCGGGGACCCATGGTTCACTGGAATAGGGAACTCTCAGATGGAAAACTCCTGCTACCAATGCACTGGCCCCTGCTCTGCAACTAGGGCAAAGCTAGTTGGTGCACCCTTGGCTGTTGCTTTGCAGTCGTGTCAAATGAGATAATTATGATAAAGTGCTTTGCATGGTGCCTGGAACCCAGTAAGCATAAATGTCATCTATTATTACCTATTATTATTACCCCCTACATGTTATTGTGGTTTAGGCCATTCCACTGTGACCAACTCCCCATGATGGGGTTTTGGCAAAAATACTGGAGTGGTTTGCCATTTTCTTCTCCAGTTCATTTTAGAGATGAAGAAACTGAGGCAAACAGAGTTAAGTGACTTGCCCAAGGGCATACTGCTAGTAAGTGTCTGAGGCTGGATTTGAACTCAGGTTCTCCTAACTCCAGGGTCAGTGCTCTATGCTTTTTGCCACCCAGCTGCTCCATGTGTCACCCCTCGGACCTGAAAACAGGTCTTCCAGGTTCAAAGGCCAGTTCTCTATCCAGTAAAACAAGTTGCAATAAATTAAAGTGAGAATTAAGTACTCACAACAGAGGGGATCTGGAAAGAGGCTTTAGTTCCCCAGTCCTCTCTCTGCTCACTTCAGTATGTCACCCCAAGGCGATGCTCAGGCAGGCCCCTGAAAAAAGGCTCTTAGACCTGGGCTTGCCTCCCTACCTGGGCTTGCCTCCCTACCTGTCCTGCACACCCTCCCCACGACATCCCACTCTCTCTTTCCAAGAGTCCTAAGGGCTTTTCCCCAATGTACCTCCGAGGTCCCTGGGCTCAGGCCCCAGTCTCTATGCAGCATGACATAAAAACGCTGGACGCGCTAACAACCTGGGCTCCAATGCCTGCTCTCTGCTGCCTGGGGCCGGAGTGACCTTAGGCAAGTCCACTGCACTTTTCTAGGCCTCAGTGTCAGGTGGGGTGCCGCCGCCTCCCGCAGGGTCCCAGGCCCCGCACCTCCCTCCCCGTCCCCGGTCACCCACCGATGGCACAGATTTTGCGGTCGCCCAACCAGACGCCGGTGTAGGGCGGGGGTCGGGCGAGGGCGGCCGGGAGGCCCAGGCGGCGGCACAGGCCCACGGCGCAGGCCTCCAGCGCCGCCACGTGCGTACGCAGGCGGAGGCCCAGGGACCGCAGGTCCAGCACCGGGTGCGCCAGGAGCTGGCCCGGCCCGTGGAAAGTAGCGAGGCCGCCGCGGCCCGTGCGCTGCACGTCGGCGCCCAGCGCCCGCAGCCGCGCCTCCTCGCCGGGCTGCAGGCCGCCCCGCAGGCCGGCCGTGTACGCGGGCCCCGCGGGCTCCCCGAGCAGCAACGCGCCCGCCTCGGAGCCGGGCCCCCGCGGCCCCTGCAGCCGCCGCAGCCAGCGCTCCTGCAGACCCAGCGCCTCCGCGTAGGACAGCCGGCCCATGCGCACCAGCAGCACGCGCGGCCCCATGCGTGCGGCCCCCGCGCTCCGGGCTCCGCGCTCCGGGCTCCGGACTCTGACTCAGGCTCCGGCTCTAATTCCGGGTCCAGGTTCCAATTCCGGGTCCCGGGTCCCGAGTCCGGGCTATGATCCCCGGCCCGCAGGCCCGCCGGGAGGAGTAGGCGGGGCTGAAGCCGCGCCCCGCCCAGCGCTAGTCAGTCTGGCTCGGCTCCCCGCCCCAGCTCTGG
Source organism: Gymnobelideus leadbeateri (assembly GCA_011680675.1). NCBI lineage: Eukaryota > Metazoa > Chordata > Mammalia > Diprotodontia > Petauridae > Gymnobelideus > Gymnobelideus leadbeateri. Next base: position 52,176 of record WOXC01000295.1, read on the forward strand.
GACTTCCGGAGATGGAGCATCCCCGCACCTTCAGAATGCGGACTCAAGAGTCCGGTCCCGTAGCAGAGGAAGGCCAGAGTGGCTTAGCGGATGGAGAGCCCCCAAGTCCCGCTTCTGTCCCCAGCTGGCTAGGGGACCGCCCTCCTCCCCCCGGCACTGTGCACCTAAGACTGCGCTGAGAAAGCGCTGCCCAGGACCTCTCTCAGCACAGAGTGCTCCATCCCCGGGGAAATATCGCAGGCTTCAAGTGCCTGAACTCTTGAAACGATGAAAAATTAGCTATTTATAACGAGTGTGATCCAACTGGAACTTCTATAGCACTTTAAGGTCTCTAAAACACTTTACAAGTATTATCTCTTTGGATTTTCACAACAACCCTAGGAGGTAGGAACTATTATCCCCATTTTACAAATGAGGAAACTGAGACATAGCGGTGAAGTGACTTGCCCAGAGTCACACAGCCAACACAGGTCTGGAGCATTCAAACTCAGGTCTCCCTTAAGGCGGCATGCTATCCACTGTTCTCTAGCTGCCTCTTTAATATTGCTTGGGAAAGCCTGCTTTGTTTTCTACTACACCCTACACCCTTATCAAAGATGCTTTTGGTTCATGTGTATGTCCCTCGTAAAACATATGTACTGGAGAGAGAAGGCTCATAGGTCAATTAAGTCAATTCAATAAACATTTATTAAGCTTGCTGTGTTTCCAGGCACTGCCAACCACTGGAGATACAAAGATAAAAACAGTCCTTGCTCTCAATGAGTGCCTTTCTGATGGGGGAGACAATATGCAAACGTCTCTACAAACAAGATACAGGCGTGACAAATGGGAGATGATCACAGAAGGATGTGGTGTACTTTTGTATTTGGTCATTTTGGGGGGGGGTACTAATAAGGTCTGAAAAAAATGTCTATGCCTTTTGTATCTTTCCCTCCTTCAGATACCTTTATATCTTTTGATGCCTTCGCAATTGTTTTGACTGCAACACCAGCCTCCTGTCTATGTACTCAGTCCAATCTGATAACTTTTCCCATCTTTGTTCTTTTAAGGGACATTTCTACCTTTCCTCTAAGCACTGGAGTGCTTCTCTCTCAAATGCATCTCTTTGGACAGTTCTGTACTAGGAACTAGCTTGTCTCCTACTGGGACCCTGACAAAGTCCAGGGATCCCACTGGTTTTTGGGGGTGAATTAAGGAGAGGGAGATTTCCCAGGAACTTCTGCTCTATCTCCTTGTTCCACCAGTGCTACCTCCAAATAGCCCCAGATCACACTGACTTCAGGCTCTGATATTGTTGTTGTTCAGTCATTTTTCATTTGTGTTCAAATTCCTAGTGACCCCATTTGAGCTTTTCTTGGCAAAGATACTAAGGTAGTTTGCTATTTCCTGCTCCAGGTCATTTTACAGATGAGGAAACTGAGGCAAACAGGGTTAAGTGACTTGCCCAGGGTCATAAAGCTAATAATATGAGGCCAGATTTGAACTCAGGAAGATGTCTTCCTGACTTTACGCCCTGAACTCTATCCACTAAGCCACCTGATTTTCTTCATTAATAGTATTCTTAACAAGATGTTACAAACAGTACATTACAACAGTCTCAATTTTTAAGTAGTCCTTTAGAAATTTATCCAGATGCCCAGTTTCTTCTCTATCAGCTACATCTTTGAGAATCTTCTAGTACTGAAGTTGTCTTGGGTTCTCCTTATTCAAGAATGTCCTACAAGGCTGCCCTCCTCAGCCTCCAAGTTCAAAGTGGGAGATAATTCCTTTCCTTCATTTCTTATTAGTCTAATTTATCCAAAGAATACCACAATTAAAATTCAGTATAAACAGGCACAAAATCCAAACAGATAACAAACAAGTCAATCTTAGGAAAAAGGAATAGCCATTGTAGCATCTTCTAGTTTAAACAATTCCATTAATGCCAGAACATGTTCCAAGAATCAGAGCACAATAAATTGAATGCATAGCTTCCCTTTGTTTTACGACATAAGCTGACTGTAGCCTCATTAGTTAGAAAGCAAGACTGTAAAAGCCTGTAGCTCCTCCATGATCCATATAAATTCAAGACAAATACCTAAAATCTATAATATTGCTGCAATTAAAACAGCAATCATAGCACTCAGATTCTCTGAGATGATCCCAGCCCAAGTATATAGGATGGATTTTGCATTTCTGGTATCACCAGTATTATTAATATCTTTTCCAAACATAAATAGTTTAGCTTTGTAATATTTTCCCCAAACTATACTGCCAAGAATTTATAAGTGAAGCACCAAAATTAAATGATTAAAATAGTATGATAATAATGGCTTATATTTATATGGAGGGCACTGTGGGTACATATGGAGGGTACCGGGAGCTGTCTGATGCTGGGTTAATAGTTCTGTGAAAAAAACACACTGTTCTCCCATAGGCTCGCCTCCTTGCTAGCTTTCTCTTTGAGTTCAGTCAATTTAGTGGGTACGCTCTGGAATCTATATCAGAAATTAATCCCTAAAATATAATTCTCTCTTTGTTTCTCTGTCTCTGTCTCTGTCTCTTTCTCTCTCTGTGTCTCTCTCTGTCTCTGTCTGTCACTCTGTCTCTCTCCCCTTGACTTTAGCTCCCACTTTTTACCCATGGATTTGCTACCCCTTTCTTTTTCTCAAAATCCTCAAAATTTGGGGAATATACAAATGGATATAAATGGTTATGTAATTTATTAGCACTATCAAAGCCTACAGAAAATGTAGGCTTTAAAAATAGACATTAAAACAATGACTAGCAGGCTGCAATAGAGAGTATAGCTGGTACTGCATTTTTTTCTTTTTTTTTCTTTGCTCCTTTTACCTCCTCCTCACCAGTCTGAGGGGAGTATTGAAGAAAAGAAATTGGAATTTAGACTGTGTGGAAACTTCCCCATCACTATCTCTGGAAAAGAAGGTAGTGAAACAGATCTCGCTCTCTCTCACCAACAGTTGTTGATGCATTCTGATCCAGTCCTGGATATACTTTCTACTTCTATTCTAATTATCACATCATATGGTAGGAGGGAACAATTAATGTCTTTTTTTTTTTTTAAGCTACTGGAAGCGTACTTGAGATCTAATTGGCTCAGGGCAGTTGACATAGAATTCTGGTGCTCTAAATACAAAAGCCAAGGCTCCAGTACTGTCTGGATCCTTCCTCAGGTTTCTGACCAGCAGCAGACCAGAAGTATGATCAACTTCAGCATAGGCAACCAGCGCTCAGCTGACTCAGTGCTGAATTCTTGCTGATATCCTTTTCCTGTTATGGCAAAGAGTGTCTTTTGCTTACTGTTAAATGTTCTAAGAGCATCTTATTTCATTCTAATCTGAGACCTGAGGTAACAGACCAGCCTGAGTCTGTGGAGTCTGTAGAGTCTTGCCTGCTCTTTGCTTTTTGTCTGATCAGCACCTCATGTCTTCTCTCTTGGGCTGTAACCCAAAGTGGGGCAGCACTCATCATTATTTCATCCCACCTCTCAATACCCAGAAAGTATGGATTCCCCAAATCATGCTCATTCCATCTTCTTTTCCTCTTGGACTCCTATAAGTCCTGGCTAGAAGTTCCCTTTAAGGTCATTGGAAACATAAATCCTCAAGGACTTTACTATGTATCTATGCACAATCTAACCCTTTGGTCCTCTATGGTCTCTATGATAATCATCTCCGAAGGTAGCCTTCTTTGGTTTTTAAAGATTTACCTACTGCTTTACATGCATTTTTATTTGATTAAGAAACAAAAATTTGTTCCTAACAATTTATTTTTAGCAAAAGCAGCTGAATACATCTCCAAATTATCTAGTTAAAACACTATGCCTATCTCTCCCAGTTTTAGTATGCTGTGTTAGTTGCATTCAGAAACCACACCAAAGTTAATCAATAAACATTTATTAAACATCTACTATGTAAATGACCTGTGTTAAGCATCAGGGAGATAAAGAAAGGTAAAAGAAAGTTCCTGTCCTCAAGGAGCCCACAATCACATGGGTATCTGCATTAATGTCACAACTTCAAAGGTGTGGGTGGCATCACTGCATGTCAATAACCAACCTCAGCAAAGAGAAAAAATGCCTAGGATAATATTTGGCCCCAACTAATATCACAAACTAGATAAATTTTCAAATAATGTACTAGATCAAATTAGATTAATATATTTAGCCTATTTCAAATCTGAATCTAAATTGATCAAACATAAAATGGCAAATATAAAATCAAATTACTCATTTGCCAGAGTGATACTGAACTCCTCAGACAAATATGCCTAATATTCAGTACTCCAATACTATTCTTTTTTCCTGCTTTTTGGAGGGGCAATTGGGATTAAGTGACTTGCCCAAGGTCACACAGCTAGTAAGTGTTAAGGGTCTGAGGCCACATTTGAACTCAGGTCCTCCTGACTCCTGGCCCGTGCTCTATTCAATTCGACACCTAACTGCCCCAGTACTCCAATACTATTAACAAATGAGATAATACACGTAAAACTTTGCAAACCTTAAAGTACTATGTAAACATAAACAATAGAAACTTGAACCCCAGTCCTGTTGGTCTAATAATAACGAGGATCATTGTGATAATAATTGTGTTTGTATATATTAGCTAGTGTTCAGTGATTATTGGGCAAGTGACTATCACCTGATTTTGGCCAACCAGTAGAGCTGAAGATTTGGAGAATGTCGCAGGTGGTCGCCATAACTTAGGGCCGAATCTCTTACTGAATCAGGAAGCTTTGCCCAAAGGAAAGGGGATATCTCCGCAATCCCACCTCTTACCTGGGAGATATGAAACCTCAGAGACAAGTCCTTGAAGCAGAACTAGGGAGGCTTCTTCTTGTGCCAGGCTGTCTTCATTCTTTCTGTAAGGTCATAACAGTAGCCCGGCTGAGGATTTTAACTGAGCCTGAAACCGGAAGTAGAAGAAACAATAGCTAGCTACCTATAAGGAACAAATCCACAGATTTCAGTGGATAGATCTGCCCAGCTGATACGTCATTCCTTGTGAGGTATTTACTAAGGTAAGCACAGATGCTATCATCGTTAATGAATGTTAATGAATAAGGACATTGAGGCCCCATAGATCCCAAGTTGTGAGATGCCTTTGACAAATATGTATCTTCCACAAGTGGTTTATTACTGTCACACTCTAAATTTAAATTCTCTCCTTCCATGAATACTCTGTCTATTACGGGAGAGTGTTCCCCAGGCTTATGGGGGAAATGTTTTATAGCAACTTAGTATATTGTCTTAATAAATGCCTCTGCTAAGAGCTGATTGAATTTACTGACTGATTGTTAATTGGAAGGCAGTGAAGGCTTGTGAGCATTAGTCAGTGGTGTGCTGGAAAATGTTTAAAAACTGACTCTGTAAAAAATATCCACACGACACACTTTTAATCTGCACTTATTACAGTTTTCTCCATCACTTTCTTAAGTCTAAACAATCATCAGAACAATTGTTAAATCATTTCAGTCATGTCCAACTCTTTATGACTCCACCTGGGGTTTTCTTGGTGAAGGTACTGCAGTGGTTTGCCATTTCCTTCTCCAGCTCACTTTACAGATGAGGAAACTGAGGCAAGGTTAAGTGACTTGCCCAGGGTCACACAGCTAGTAAGTGTCTGAGACCAGATTTGACCTTAGTTTTCCTAACTCCAGTCTCGATGCTGTATTCACTGCACCACCTAGCTGCCTCAAAATAGAAATGGTATTTTGATGGAGAGAAATATAATTAGTCTTTCACAATATGACTACTATGGAAATGTTTTGCAAAACTACACATGTATAATCTATATTGAATTGCTTGTCTTCCCAGTGGTGGTGTGTGGGGAGGGGAGAAGGGAGAGAATCAGGAACTCAAAGTTTTAAAAACAAATGTTAAAAAAATTGTTTTTACATGCAGTCAGAAAATAAGATATACAGGCAATGGGGTATAGAAATCCATCTTGCCCTATGAGACAGTAAGGTGGGGCTGAGAGGGGATATAAGAGAGGGCAAATTGGAGGAAGGGGTATTCAGTATGCTTACCATCTTGGGGTAGGAATAGGGGAGATATGGGGAAAAAATTTGTAACTCAAAATCTTGTGGAAATGAATGTTGAAAACAAAAAATAAATAAATAATGTGATTACTAAAAAAAAAAAATGGCATTTTGTGATTTGGAGTATCTAACAATTTCCAAGATATCAATGTTCACACTAAAAACTTACTGGTCAACTCCTGTTTGAGTTAGTTTGAACACATCTCTGTGTTCTGTGTTTGTAGTTCTATATAAGTGTTAGAGATTATTATTGTTCTTTTTCATTTTTTTCTATTTCTGCCTTACATTTATTCTCCAGAAAGTCCTTATTAGCTAAGAGGATCGATCAGGGGAACTTCTGATCAATTTAATTAGTTACCCAATCAACTTGGTGAAATTACAGGGTGTGGATCTTTGTTGAAGGCATCTTTTTCTAAGAGGACACAGGACACCCAGTTGGTTCTCAGAGTTTATATGAAAGCTGGGGTCCTGTTACTTAACTTTGCAAAACTTAGATATGGATATATTAGGAATTTTCCTGGAGCAACTCCATGTGGGGTCAATGAGCCAAAGAGATTATAAAAAAAACCCTAATAAATCCTCCAAAATAAGATCTAGTTCATGTGAGTTCCAGGGCCATAGGCTCTAGCTTGGGCTTCTAAACTTCGGAAGAGGAAGAACAGGAACGAGCTAGTTCATTAGCTTGTTTGTGTAAGGGAGGTGTACTGGTCTAGCATGTGCAAATATTCCCTTGCCTGCTTCCAGTCCGGCTATGAGGAAGAGACTTAGGTAGAGACTATTTCCTGTTGGCCATGGATGACATATTGCTGAGAAGACTGTACTTGGCTGCTTAACTGGAACTTGGTGTACTCTTCCAAAGGAGATGACCTTCCCCTTCCTCCATCTTCCCTTTTCGGCTTTGATGAGGGAGGCCTATTTTGATCTGCCTCCTAAGTAGGGGATGGCTGGTTGTCTTGCTCCCATCCAACCAATGGTAGCTGTATTCCTTTCTGATCTTACACAAGCAAGTATCCTAAGAAATGGAGTGCATTTGGGAAATCCAGGTTCCATTAGTGGTCAATCAGTCAGTCAATCAGTCAGTCAACCAGAATTTATTAAGCTTCTGCTATGTGCCAGGCACTTTGCTAAGTAACTGAGGCTGAATGGCAGCTAAGGTATCCACCAAAGTGGTAGTGGCTGATGATAGCGTCTGCACTGGGGCAGACTGGAGAGCAGTGCCAATTCTTACCTGAAGTGCAAACCCTTAGAACCTAGTTGGGCTACCTGTCCAGCACGGAGCTACATCACCTTAGCTAACATTTATGTAGTGCTTACTATATACCCGTCACTATGCTAAGTGCTTTTTAATAATTAATATGATAATTAACAACTAGAATTTATACACTTTAAGGTTCCCAGAGTCCTTTACAAAAATTGTCTCATTTGATTCTTACAAATCTGGAAGGCAGGTGTTATTATTATCCCCATTTTACAGATGACGAAACTGAGGCAAACGGGGTTAAGTGACTTGCCCAGGGTCACACAGCTAGTAAGTGTCTGAGGCTGGACTTGAATTCAGGTCTCCCTGACTGCAGATTCAGTGCTCTGCTTGCTGTGTCACTTAGAGAAACTTCATGAGTACTCTAAGAAAGGGGAAAAAGCCTTCCAGGCTCAGGAGGCAGGCGGTACCCCTTTGCCACAGGGGTTCTCAAAACCTGCTTCTCACTACTTGTAAATGTTAGGTGTGAGCCCACTCTACTTAGGAACTTAATGTGCACCCCAGGTTTGGGGGAATATTTTGTATACTTTGATCTTGATGTACCTTCTCAATAAATCTCTTCTCTTAAAGCTAATGTAGTCTGACTAATTGTTGATACCGGTGTGGGAAGGAGGAATCACAACAGAAACCCAGTCCCTAAGGGTTACTTCTTGAACCCTGAGAATAGCAGTAGCATTTGCCCTTCCAGGCAACCTGGGAACTTAACCTTCTAATGCAAGTATGTATTAAGGAAGTGTGGGTGCTGCCATTTTATGGGCCATTGAGAGATTCTAGTCAACCAGTCCTCCAGAGATCCCTATGTGCTCCCAAGGTGTATGCCCACACTCTATGGGGAGATGCCCCCCAGCTGCCTCCAAACAAAGGCCCCTACCCTATAATCCCAGGGTGGTTAGGGAGCTCATCAAATTAATTCTGGCCTCTTAAAATCTACCCTTCTCCCCACCATCACCCCCAAAATAACATTCAATTTCCAATCCATGCTGTACTCAAGTACCATTTTTTGTACAAAGCCTCTCTCCTAAACTATCTTGTATCTCACACCTTTCTATCTATTTATATTTGTCAATTTTATATTCATGCTGCATAGATTTATATATATATATACTTGTCACCTCCATTAGAATATAAGCTCATTAGAAGAAGTAATTATTTTTATCTAATACTTAGCCCAGTACCTGGAAGCACATAGTAGGAGCTTAATAAATGCTTGCTTGCTTGTTAATTCAAACCCTTCTAATTTTCAGTTTTCACTAACTGCTTTTGGTTTTCCCATTCAGTTTTTGAATCTCCATTGGTCTGCAATTTTTATTTTTTGCAAGTCAGTCAATTTTTCTTAGCATTATCATATTTCATTTTATTTCAGATAGATGACTTATAACTTTTTAACCTTATACTTTTGTTTCCAAATTATATTTAATTCTAGTTTCAAAGCTTTGTTTTTCTGTTCCCACTTGCAAATCAGCATGTTCCTCTTTATGTGACTTTAATAACCCTTCCATAGCTAAACTTGCCTATAAAGTCCCTACTGAACACATTTCCTTCTTAGCTCCATATGGCTTATAATTTCTGCAACATTTTTCATATTTATTACATAATTTGGTTGGTAGATCACCAGATGTGAAACTGCCAGATTTCCACATACATTTCCCCTTATTCGCAGGTCATTTTCCAACTTTGACCTCTTCAAAAAGTGGGTGCAACTCTTCCTAGCTACAAAAACATAGAACTTAGCTCTTTTCCTAATTCTAATTTTCTTCAGATAATCAAATGGTTACTACTAGATTGGTACTTATGGTGCTACAATTTGAAAAACAATTAAATTCAACCAAATCATTCAGACTAGCTCGCAGAATCAGCCAGACAAATTTTTGCTTTTTCCAAAATATTTCCTCCTCCTCCTCCTCTTTTCTTCCTCTTGTTTTTTAAGTTTCAGAAAGTCAGAATAAGACCTCAGGTTGTAGTGAGGAGAGTGCTGCTCTGTAGATCAGGAAGGCTTTGGGTTCAAATTTTCCCTTTGAGGCACACTAGCTCTGTGACCATAAGCAATAACTTAACCTCCCAGTGTCCCCAGATAATTCTTTAAAACTCTAAATTACAATAAGTTGCTGATATACATAGGAAGTTTCTACAGCAGAAGTTTCCCACACAGATGAAGCCGTAAGTTAAAAAAAAAAGCCAACAAAGAGGGAATATGGACCCCAAGATTGGTTTCAGTGTAATAGATTGGAAGAGGATGTTGATTCAACTGAGACTCCCAGTCCACTTGTTGAAATTACAAGGCATTGGGAGGGGGGGGGAGTAGAGTCGAGATGGTAGAAGTACAGTGAACTTCCTCCTTTAAAAAACTCCTTCAGCCCGAGTCAGCATAGAGAGGTCTGAAGACACTAGGGATGGGGTCTGGCCAGGGGCCTCCATGAGGAGCAATTCAGCATAGGAAGAGGCTGTACATCAGGGTGAGAGGACGTCCCAGATGTATCACAGAAAGGCTTAAAATTGTACCTGGTGTAGGAACACATGTTAACTGACAGTTCTGTTGCCCCCTGCCCAGTTCTGGGTCACAGATCCCAGGAAGACGAAGGAGGGGACCTGTGCCTATGGGTGGAATTCCAGGGTAAAAAACAGTCTCAGGCCCATGGCTATGTACTGAACTAGGGTCAAGTTCAGAAGTTAGCAACAGCTGTGTGTTTCTGATCCCAGGAACAGATCAGGGTCTCAGTTCCAAACTTCAATGCAGTCTGAAGCTGTAGTGGAACAACCAGGGCAGGAATTCCAGACCAAAAGTGAACCTTCATTGCTGTCCCTCTGAATCAGCAGAACTTTCCAGACGATAGCTATTAGCTGAGTCCAGCAGTAGTCTACTGAAAGTCCAAACAGGGTAAGTTGGGTATGAATTCAACTAGAATTCCTAAAGAAGCTGAAGAAAAAGTTTAATTTATTTATTTTTTGTTTTCAACATTCACTTCCAAAAGATTTTGAGTTCTAAATTTTCTCCCTATCTCTCTCCTCCCCCCACCCCAAGATGGCATGTAATTTGATATAGACTCTACATATACATTCATATTAAATCTATTTTCACATTAATCATGTTGCGAAGAAGAATTAGAACCAATGGGAGAAGCCATGAGAAAGAAGAAACAAGCAAAAAGAGAAAGACCAAATAATACGCTTCAATCTGCATTCAGATTCCATAGTTCTTTTTCTGGATATGAATAGCATTTTCCATCATGAGTCCTTTGGAGCTGTCTTGGATCCTTGCATTGCTAAGAAGAGCTAAGTCTATCAAAGTTAGTCACCGCCCATTGTGGCTGTTACTATGTACAGTGTTCTCCTGGTTCTGCTCACTTCACTCAACTCAGTTCATTCAAGTCTTTCCAGGTTTTTCTGAAGTTGAAGCAAGAGTTAAAAAAAGAATTAAACATATGTTTATAAATGAAATGAGAGTACTAGAGGAAAAAATTGGAGAAGAAATGAGAACTATGAAAGAAAGAATTATAAAGGGAAATAATAGCTTGGAACAAGAGCTATAAAAGTTTTCCCAAGCAACAAACTTCCTAAAAATTAGAGTGAACTAAACAGAAGCTAGTGACTCCACGGGGACAACATGAAATATTAAAAACAAAAAAAAATTGAAAGAATAGAAGAAAATGTAAAGTATCTAATAGTAAAAACAACTGACTTGGAAAATAGATTGAAGAGAAAAAAACCATTGGACTACCTGAAAGCCATGACCAAAAACCAAACAAAAACATCATACTTTAAGAAATAAAATCAAGAAATATTAAATTCAAAACAGAAACCTTCTCAGACTTCTTAGAACTATGGGACAAAGTAGAAATAGAAAGAATCCACCATCTAGTCACCTCTCCAAAATTAAATCTCCCAGAGAGACTGTAATCAAAATTCAGAACTTCTAGGTCAAAGAAAAAAATACAAGCAGGCTGAAAGAAAGAATTCTAGTACTAAGGTGTCACTATCAGGATCATACGTGACTTTGTTGATGTTGTTAAATTGTTCCAGTCATGTCTGATTCTTTGCTACCCCATTTGGGGTTTTCTTGGCAAGAATACTTGAATGAGTTTCCTTTTCCTTCTCTGGCTCATTTTACAGATGAGGGACTAAGGCAAATTGAGGCCAAGTGACTTGCCCAGGTCACACAGCTAGTAATTATCTGAAACTAGAACTGAGCTCAGGAAGATGAGTCTTCCTAACTTCAGACCTGGCACTCTATCTACCTCACCACCTACCTGCCCTCATACATGACTTAACAGCCATTGTTATGTAGGAAGAAAGATCTTGGAATACAGTATTCCAGAAGGCAATGAAAAGCTGAATATAACCCTGTATGGGGAAAACATGAATATTTAATGAAACAGAGGACTTTCAAACATTCCTGATGGAAAGGTGAGAGTTAAGCAGAAACTTTGAAGTACAAACGCAAGAGTCAAGAGGTGTCACTACCCATGTCACTCCCTTCCCTCCCCCCTTTAGATTTGGGCATAGCAATACATTTCACCTAACAGAGGAAGAGGAAAAAGGAGAAGGGGGCATTAGAAGGTTGTCATAGTAGGGGAAGTATTAATCCTAAGCAAAACAGACTCTAAGGATGTACAAAGATATTCAATGATCTTTATGTGGTGACAAAGACTTAGAAACTGAGAGAGTCTCCCTCAGCTTAGAAATACCTGACAAGTTATGGGATATAAATGTGATGGAATACTATTGTGCTATAAGAAATTATGAAGGATGCAGTTTCAGAGAAACCTGGGAAGGCTTGTATGACCTGATGCAGAGCAAGGTGAACAGAACCAGCAGAACAATTTGTATAATGACAATAATATTAATTCTGATCAGTGTAGTGATGTTTCCATGATTCCAGAGGACAGATGATGAAACATGCTACTAATCTTCGGATACAGACTAGGAGTGCAGGATAAGGCATAATTTTTTTGACTTAGTCAATAAAGAGATTTGTTTTGCTTGACTACATATGTGTGTAGCAGGGCTTTTGTTTTTCTTACTTTTTCAGTTGGAGTGGATGATGGACTTTTGCTGATTGAAAACCGTTTAATTTTTTAAAAAGGAATTTCAAGGCATTAGACCTTGAGTGGTCTATTTGCTGCTTATGAGGGGTGTGAAGATTTATATGAAACTAGGACCCTTTTACACTCTTAAAAGTTATTGAGGCCCCCAAAGAGTTTTGTGTGGGGGTTAGGTCTATTGTACCATATTATAAATTAAAACTAATATATTTCAAAAATAATTATTTATGAAATAGTTAACATAATAACAAACCCATTGCATATTAACATAAAATTTTTTATGTAAAATAACTATTTTCCAAAACAAAAATCTGGAGAGAAGAATGGTATTTTTTTGCCTATTTTTGCAAATCTTTTAAATGTCTAGCTTTCTAGTAGGCAGCTAGATTCTTGTACCTGCTTCTTTATTCAATCTGTTGCCATATGTTGTTTTGAAGAAAAAGTAAGCTCACACAAATATGTAATTTGAAAAGGGAGTGTTTAGTAGGCAAATAACATTTTAATATTATTACGAAAATAGTTTTGACCTCACAGACTCCTTGAAAGTGTCTTGGAGACTTCCCAGGATTCCTCAGACTACATTTTCAGAAGAGAAAAACTGATCCTGGTGTAGCAAGTCAGGAAAGTAAATTATGGAGGAAGTTCTGACCTCTTAAGGACTTGCTTTTTGCATCTTGTAGATTGAGTAGGGGAAGGAAATTTCTCTTCTCTCCATCAGCAATGGCTTTCTGCAGTATAAGCAGATGGCAATAGGAAGATATGTGTTTACAGGGAGACTGCCTCACTCACTTATTTAACTGTGTGGCCTTGGGAAAATGACTGAGTCTCTCTTAGCTTCAAATTTCTCATCTATAAAAAGAGACTAATCATAATTTTAATGATGATGAAGATGTTTGACATATCTCTTAGAGTTGTTACAATTAGTAAATGAGACCAATGTGCTGGTAAATGTTTAACTGCTGACTCTCCAGAGAAGGAAAATGTACTCATGTGACATTTTAAACTTTAATCTCCATTATTGACATTCTCCCCATTGCTTTCTTAAAGCTAGACAATTAATGAAACTATCCATCAAACCCTGATTTGTAGTGTTTATCAATTTCTGGGATATAAATGCTCCCACTACAAATTGAACAAGTGGAGCCAGCCAGTCTGAGATAGCTCCAGCAGATCTTGGCATCACCCCATTGCATATGTGGGTGACAACAGTAGTCATTTATTTTAATCAGACCTATTATTTCATTGTTATAGGGACTCCAGACCAGAAGCTTCCTGAGCCAAGGAAGACCAGCACTTTCTCTGCAACTTACAGTTTTAGGGAGTTGCCCAGGGCATTGAGGTGAAATGACCTGGTGTGTTAGAGATTGGACTTAAACCCAGGTCTTCCTGACTCTAAAGTTAGCTCTCTATATAGTATGGGTACACTGATTTTCAGTAATAATGATAATAATAGTAAATAATAATATTCACATAGCACTTTAGGGTTTGCAAAACATTTTACAAATTTATGATAACAACATGGGGAAGCAAGTATTATTATTATCTCTATTTAACAAATGAAGAAAATGAGGCAGATCTGAGGTTAAGTGACTTGCTTAGGCTTACATGGCTTGTAAGTGTCTGAGGCTGGATTCGAACTCAAGTCTTCCTGAGTCCGGGCCCAGTGCTGGGATAAGAATCTGCTATAATGCCTAGAATAACCCTCCAGAGGTGGGGAACCTGGGGCCTCAAGGTCACGTGGCCTTCTAGGTCCTCAAGTGCATTCCTCTTCCATTAGGCCTTCCAATAATTGAAGCCAGCTGTCATGGCCTCCCTAAGTCTTCTCTTCTCCAGGCTAAACACCTCCAATTCCAGCTCCCACTCTATGTGTCTGTGACTCAATCCTTATATGGCATAACCTCAAGACCTTTCACCATTCTGGTCTGCTGGATGTTCATGGTCTTATCAATGTCCTTACCAAAATATGGTTCCCAGACACAGTATGTCGGGTATGACTTGGCCAGAGCAGAGCATGGCAAGACTATTTTACCACCCCCCTTCCCAGGTATTGTGCCTTTTCTGACGGTGGCATCACTAATCATTAGTTCTTTGGACTGCCACCTCACATGGTTGACTTCTCTCAATAACACTCTAGTAGTAATAGTATTATTATCCTCATTGAGCAGGTAGGAGGGGTGGTCCTAGGGCCTATGATTTCATTGGTATAAGGAATTACTTCTGGTGAGGGCAAACTCCCTTTACCAGCACAAGTAGGCAGCTGTTCTGAAACTTATCAACTTAGAATAAATGGAGGCAGCTAGGTGGTGCAGTGAATAGAGCACCAGCCCTGGAGTCAGGAGGACCTGAGTTCAAATCTGTCCTCAGACACTTAATGCTTACTAGCTGTGTGACCTTGGGCAAATCACTTAGCCCCAATCGCCCTGCCCACCCCCTCAAAAAAAAAAAAAGAAAAATACTTAGAATAAATGAAAAATTATATCCAACTGTGTGCCAAATATTGTGTTAATGTATAAACATCTCAAAAGTGAGGGAAGGCCAGAGTGTATGCCTAAATTATATGGATGACTGAAGCAATTACCAGTCAAAACAACAGGATCCCAGGGTAGGAGTTTCAGGCAAGTTCTTGAAGTTGGCTTCCTTTCTGTTTTTTTGCATGATGGAAAACTGCCCAGACCTAAAGAGTCTGCATAGGAGAAATACCAGTAGTGGAAGCTCCCCATAGACAGATCAGTGCAAATAGATAAATTCCCATTTAGCAGAGGCAGCAGTTCACTTAATGGTATCACCAGAGGACATCAATTGCTCAGCAGGGCCAGCATGAGTTGCTTTGGCCCGAAACAAACATATTTTCTGTGTGTGTGTGTCTTCCATGTGAATACCCATTAAGAAGCAGGATAGTAGAGGTGACTATCATTCTGGGCTTGGAATAGAAAAAGGCCTAGGTTCAAATCCTGCCTCTGATTTATAATCTTTATTCATACTTATAATAGCTAGCACTTATATAGCACTTTAAGGTTACCAAATGCTTTGGAAATATTATCTCTGATCCTCACAGCAACCCTAGAAGGTAAGTGCTATTATTATTATTCCTATTTTATAGATGAGGAAACTGAAGCAGACATAAGTTAAGTGACTTGCTCAGGGTCACAAATCTAGAAAAGGTCAGAGATTAGATTTGAACTCAGGTCTTCTTGACTTCAAGTCCACATTCTATTCATTGTACCACCTGGCTACCTGAGAATTGTATGACACTAAACCTAGTCATTTAATGTCTGAGTGTATTTTCTCATATATAAAATCAGGATAATAATTCCAATAGCATCTACCTCCCCAGGTTGTTGTGAGGAGCAAATGAGGCAATACCTGGAAAAGTGTTTTACAAACCTGAAGGTGCTCTTTGAATGTCAGTTAGAGGTCTAGTTGTGAACTAATCTCTGCCCTCAAGGACCTTAAATTTTTTATTATAAACTTTAAAACTATTGACAGAAAACTTCTAAAAACATGGACAAAGTCATGGCCTTTAACAAGGTGGAATCTGATGAATCAAAGAACAACAGATAAGCAAATAAAATGTTTTTATTACACATCCATTTTCAGGCTTGACTGGTGACCTATGCTAATATATAATTATATATAATATATAATATAATATAATTATATAATATAATAATATAATATAATATAGTATAATATAATATAATATAATAAAAAATAGGCCTATGGCCCTATTTTCCTCCAAAGAGAAGAAAGTCCATACACAGACAATTATGGTACAAGAGAGAATGTTCTAGGAGCAAAGGGAAGACCTAGATGAAGTATCCCCAGAACACGTAAGGTCAGAAGGGGCACCTTCAGCTGGGAGGATCAGGGAAGGTTTTACTAAATAGTACATTGACTTGAACCTTGAAGGAATAGAGATATGGGAGAAAAAGGGAAGACAAGGTGAAGCAAGTCCGAGATGGGAAGCCAAAAGCAAGATTGGGAGGAAGTAAGCATAATTTTAGGCAGGGAGGCCACCTGTGGGAATCCTCAGATACTTCCTAGCTGTGTGACTCTGGGCAAGTCACTTAATCTCTACCTGCCTCAGTTTCCTCAGCTCAAAATGGGGAAAATAATAGCACTTATCTCCCAGGGTTGTTGTAAGGATCAAATGAGATAATATCTGTAAAGCACTTAGAATGGGGCTAAAATTGCATAGCTCCAGGATTCCATGCTCTAAAATTGTGTTTTTCTAAAATTTTATGTTTCTAAGGCATAATAGCTACTGACCATAGTCATAACTTTAGGCCATCTTGAAAATAGCCAGACCAGTTACGGTTCAGTTCTAAAAGTTGTGTGTTCATGTGGAAGGGCTCTCCCTGGGCAAAGTATCTAATCTTAATCAGTGTGTTCCATTCCTTGGAGTGCCATAGTACTCTCTTCTATCATCCCAATTCACAATCAGGAAGGCCTGGGGCTCTCCCTCCCTGCTGAAGCTTCTTTTGCTCCCATGTTTCCATCTCCTATAATTCTTCTCCAGCTTTCCCGTTGAGTCTTCTGTTGTTGCTCCAGGTCCTAAATCCTGCCCCCCCTCCTTATGAATTGAGTGGTAGAGTATATACTTCCTCCCTTTCTCCCTCCTTCCTCTAGAGTCTAATTTCCTTTTATCTGTCAGCAGTAGGTATAATTCCTCTAATTATATCCTTTTATCCAAAAATCTGTTTTAGCCAGAACTTTACCATGGCTATGCTCATCTCACTATACTAGTCTGTCCTAGGCTCTGATATCCAGAAATGAATCCTATATCTCGTAATATATGATGTAGGAGAGAGGACAGAATACTCCTCTCAGCTTCCCTTAAACAACCAGGTGCACAATGTGACGTTTTTTGTTTTAAATAATATTTTATTTTCCTCCAACCACCTGTTAATTTTTACAACATTCTTTTTTTTTTAAGTTTTGAGTTCCAAATTCTATTCTTCCCTTTTCTCCCCACTCCCGGAGATAGCAAGTAATCTGATGCAGGTATAACCTGAATTTATGTGCTCCAACCTGAGCCAGATCTTGCTCAGGCCCATCTTGTTCATCTTAGCCCTCTAAACTATTTATATTTAGCATCTTGGTCACTGCAACATAAAGTGCTATGGTTCTGTGATTCTTACCTAAAGGAGAAGGTTCAATACCCCCACCTCAACCAATCAATAAGAGACATGATTAGATTAAAATTTTTTTATATGTCTCTATATTTATATTTAGGCAGCTAGGTGGTGCAGTGGATAGAGCAAAGAGCCTGGAGTCAGGAAGACATCTTCCTGAGTTCAGACCTTGTCTCACACATTTACTAGCCATGTGACACTGGACAAATCACTTAACCCTGTTTGCCCCCAGTTTCCTCATCTGTAAAATGATGGACAAGGAAATGGCAAACCAGTATCTTTGCCAAGAAAACTCCAAAAAAGTTGGGTAGGGTTGAAACACTGAACACCAACATATCTATGCTTTGTTGTCCATTTATCAGATGTGAACTTATCTTTAATTGGGTTAAGATGGGGAATCTCATTTTTGGGTAATCAAAAATTCTAATTTATGCTCCTAGAGGTTTTAAACAATGTGAAAATTTTTAGTTGTTGAGTCTAACTGAGAAGTGTCCACTGATGAAGAGCTCCAGGTTCAGGCCTCTGAGAAGGAATTACTCTTGGGAGAAGGGAGGACAGAATTTCTTTTTTCTTTCTTTCCTTACCCTCTATTGAACATGTCATTGGAGAGAAGAGGCCAGTAGGAGACAAGGCATCTAGATGAAAACAGAGACACATAGCAGAGCAAACAGACCCCCAAAAGGAAAGGCTATACCTGGGAGTAAAGAGAGGCTCACCTGAGAATAAGCAAAAAGTAGACAGATATAGAAAAATAGCTACCCAAGGGAAGAAGAAACTTTAAGAAACATTATGCCTGGGGCGGCTAGGTGGCACAGTGAATAGAGCACCGATCTTGGAGTCAAGAGGACCTGAGTTCAAATCCAGTCTCAGACACTTAACACAAAAAAAAGGAAAAGAAAAGAAACATTATCCCTTGCACCAGAGAATGCCAGCTAGGCACCCAACCATTTTCTCTATGTGTGCCTCACTGCCACCAAATGCTTGAAGTTTAAGCCTACCTTCCTCCTGAATTTTGTGTTTATTTGTGCTAGTGTCTCTGGGCTTTTGGGGGGAACTATTTTGTATGAACTCTTTTTATTATACTATCTTGGTGAATACCCTTTCTAAAATCTAATTATTTCTTGCCAACTATCAATGATAAGCATACTAGTAGGGGCTCATGACTGACATGACAAGAAACTGAACCCCTCAGGGTTACTCCTAGACCTTTTAGTAATTGTCAAACTACACTCTGGGGACCTGGCTGGCCAATGGGAGTGGGAGTTTGAGCAATAGCTCTTGAGATTCTCCTAGGTGAGGAAACAGAGACTGAGAGAGAGGAAGGGACAAGCCCAAAGTTACAAGGCAGTAAAGTAGCAGAGATGGATTTCCAACTTGAGTTAGATTCAGTCCTTGATTCCAAATCCAGCTCTTTCTAGTCTGTCACATTCCTTCTGAAGAAGGGTCTATCCTCCCTTTTATTTTTTGTTGGAAGTCACAGGTGCCAGAACACTACCTCCTACCATCCACTCCCCCTGCTTTCAGAGTTCAGATATCATTCATGTGTCCTAGGTCCCTGGAGGGAGGCAGGATAAATTCAGAAATAGGGCCAACAAGAGCAGGATGGGGAGTTAGGAGGGGAAGTGATTAAACCTTGAATGAGGATCTGGCAGGGGAGAGGTTAAGGCCAGGTTGACCTTCTGGGAAGGCTGCACAGGTGGGGGCCCATAGCCCCCTTCACCAGGGAGGAAGAAGGAAGTCGGGGGTCAGGAAGGACACTGATGCTTCTGGCCATGAGAGAGAGGCTAGGAATCTAAATTAAGCAAAGTGGAGGGAAGGGGGGGAGGCAGTAGAGTTGAGGAGGAAAAAGAACATTTATATACTCTTATGTTGCCAAAACAAATGCTTCCGAGCTCCTTCCCTAAAATAAAAATGAAAAATGAAATGCCCGTCACCCAACCCTCTGGCTCAGATCCGCCAAGGGAGACGTGAGCAGAAAGAAAAAAACAAAGGGATTTTAGAATCCAGCTGCCAACGGGAGATTACACACCGGAGCGGACATTGCCTTTTTTTTCTTTTCAATTATGAGCAATACCTTGCCCGCCTGTGGGCACCTTGCCACCATTTGGAGAACCGTGAGAAACTGCAAGATATGTTTCCCAAACACTATGGCACTTAGGTCACAAGGGATCTTTGTTCTCCCTGGAGCCCCTGGCCAAAAGCAAGATAAAGATAAGTTGGAAAGAGACCCTTACAGCCCTAAAACACAAAGCTACAAAGGACCTTAGAATATAGTCTATAGAATGTTAGAGCTGGGAGGATCCTTAGAATGTAGAATGTCAGTGCTGGAGGGGATGGTAGAGTAAAAAACAGACAATCAAAGTCAGGAGGAATCTTAGAACATAGTTGAAGAGCTGGAAAGAAACTTGGAATTTAGGAAGAAAAGGTGGGAAGGGACATAAAATTCAGAAGCTGGAAGGATCACAGGACATAGAATGCCAGAGCTGGAAGGCACTGTACAAAACCAAATGTCAGAGCAGGGATCTTACAATATAGAGCAAAAGGGGGTGGCTAGGTGGTGCAGCAAATAGAGCACAGGCCTGAGTTAGGAGGACCTGAGTTCAAATCCAATCTCAGACACTTAACACTTAACTAGCCATGTGACCTTGGGCAAGTCACTTAACCCCAACTGCCCTGTGTTCCTCTTTCCAAAAAGCAAAAAAAAAAAAAAAGAATATAGAGCAAAGAGTCTCAGAGTCAAATGGGACTGTTGAACATAGAACACAGTTGAAAGGGACATTTGAGCATGGGAGATGGAATATTGTCATTGTAGATTAGTGTAGGATGTAGAACACAGAATGTCAGAGCTAGAAAATTCAAAATATGGAATGCCATAATTAGAATAAATGGTCCTTAGAAGTAGGACATAGAACATAAAATCTTGCGAGAACCTTAGAACATAGGGCATAAATTGTCAGAGATGAAAGGGACTCTAGAACACAGAATGTTAAAGCTGGAAAACACATTCAGACATAGAATGCCTTTAGTCTAAAGGACCTTAGAATATAGTAAAAAATGTCAAAGGTGGAAGGCATTTTTGAACACAAAATACAGAATGTTGGAGTTAGACACTGAACACAGAATAGGGAATGTCAGAGTTGGAAGGGACTGGAAAATATGGAACAAAGAATGGCAGAGCTGGAAGCCTCTCTCCTCAATGTTGATATTGTTGGCTGGCTATGAATCTTAGGAAACCCTAATCTGGGAAGAATCCCATTTGCAGATGACCTATAAACCAATGGAAAGGTGTATGGTGGATACATGCAATGTGATGCCAAGAATGACTTTTCCACTAGAAGTGATCTATAGGATATCACCAATGATGTGTATGAGGAAAAAAGCAAATACCGCTAATGTAGTGTTGCTAGGAATTAAGGTGCATACACACACACACACACACACACACAAGCATACGACAGAACTCCTCTTCTCAAGAAGCTAATAACCTAGTTTGGGGATCAGTGGTATGGCATGGCAATAAAAGCAAGCTAAATACATTTTAGGTTGCATTAATAGAAGTGTCTAGACTGGCACCTGCTCTAGTCAGGCCACTTATGGATTATTGGCTTTGGTTCCAAGGCCACATTATACTGGAGCACGATGATGATGAAGAGATTGGAAACTCCAGCATATAAAGAGTAGGTGAAAAAGCCAGGGACATCCATCTGAAAGAATAGAAATCTTTGATCTGTCTTCAATAGCAGAAGGACTGTTGTAGGATGGAGGGAGCAGATTGTTCTGTGTGGCCCCAGAAAACCAAACTAGGACCAATGGGAATAAGTCATCATAGGGAGGGAACTTTGTGATCAAGGCTGCCCAGTATAATAACACTGAGCCCTCACATTTCTCTAACACCTTCAGTGTCCTTACAACAAGCCTCTGAGGGCAACATTTCAATTCAGTTCAACAGGCGACTGTTCCCTACGTGCCAGGAACTATTTAGGGTCCTGGTGATATAATGTGTTGTTTAATTGTTTTTCAGTTGTGTCTGATTCTTTGTGACCACATTTGGGGTTTTCTGGGCAAAGATACTAGAAGGTTTGCCATTTTCTTTTATAGCTCATTATACAGATGAGGAAACTGAGGCAAACAGGGTAAAGTGACTTGCCCAGGGTCACAGAACTATTAGTGTCTGAGGTCAAATTTGAACTCAGGTCTTCTAGACTTCCAGTCCAGTACTGTGTCCACTGTACCACCTCATTGCCCTGGTGATATAATACTGCCTAGCATTTCTATAGCACTTTTAAGTTTTATAGAGTCCTTTATAAATATTATCTCATTTCATCTTCACCACTGGCTTAGGAAGGAGATGCTATTACATGTTTTTTATTAGATCCTTTTACAGATGAAGAAACTGAGATAGACAGAGGTTAAGTGACTTGCCCAGGTTCATATAGGTAGGAAGTGCTGGATTTAAATTCAGGTTGTCCTGACTCCAGGTCCAGTGTTCTATCAGCTGCCATACCTAACTGTGTCATATAAAGACAAAAATCAAAACAATTACTGAAATCAAGGATTTTACATTTTTTTGGGGGGAAACAACATGTATAAAGAAAAGTAAATACAAGATCTATACAATGTAAACACAGAATAATTATGGGGGAGGGGAGAGAGCATTAACTAGGGGATCAGGGAGGGAGGTGTGTAAGACATGATACTTGAACTGAGACTTGACTGGATGGAGGGATTCCAAGATGTAATTCACAGATGGTGAAGTTAAAAATTGGAGGATTTTAGGTGATTTGCCCAAGGAAACATAATGAGTTCAGTGGTGGCCCTCCATCTTAGGGTTTTTGAATTCCAGTACTCCAGTACTCATGCAGTTATACCATGCATCCCTCTGAAATATAAGACTGGGTCATGTTAGTAGGTAGTGAGCTCTCCAAGTAATGGAGATGTTCAAATGGAAGTTAGAACAGTGTTCTAAGAAGGTGTTCTCTATCACTGGAATTGTTCAAGTAGAGGACAGACAACTGCTTGTTGTGGTGGAGATTATTGCTTCAGGTATACACTGAGCTGGAGCTTTCTAGGAAGTCTTACAGCTCTAAGATTCTGTGCTAAGAAGGGAGCACCTATGAGAACCATACGAATAATCCAAACTCAAATTCAGATGCTAAAGGAGATGATCAATACGGGCTGGAGACATCAGGGAGGTCTTGGAAGAGGTGAGATTGACCTGGTCTTTGATGAATGTGTAGGAATTAGATAGCTGGGAAGGAGGCTTGATGGTAGGAAAGATCATTCCATGTAGGGGCAATTGTATTCATAAGGATTGGCGGATTTGAGTCAAGGAGTCTGAATGTGAATTCTAGCTCTGTTCAATTTCCTTACTTATAAGAAATTTGGTCTAGATAGGGGTAGGAGGTTTGAAGAGGGAAGGTTCTACCTGGGGGAGTCTGTCAATTAGACAAATATACCTTGATAACTGTATTTCAATATAATTAGTTCCTTTGTAATCTTATACATTTTATTAATTTAATAACATGATTCTGAGGAGTCCATGTGCTTCATCAGATTGACAAAGGGGTCCATGACACAAAAGAGATTAAGAACCCCTTTCCTAGATCATCTCAAAGGTCCCCGCTTGGCCCTAAATCCAGTGAATTCCCTGTGCCCAAGACCTTGGGGATATCGTGGTGACAGTGAGGGAAGCAAAGAGAAAAGAGGAAGTCCAAGTCTTGGCCTTCTCTCCCAGCTCTGTGCACCAGGAGCTGCCTGGAGGAAGTCGTTAAGGAAATTCCCTGGAGTGGCTGAATTGTGTAGGTTGGCCAGAAGTGTGGATTTCCTTGTTTTTCTTTGCTTCTCTCCACTACTTTAAATACACTTTCCAGCTAATTATCAAGACCCATTACCTTATCACAGGCTAGGGTTCTTCTAGGGCCAAAACCCCCTGATTTCCTGCTTATGATCTGGTACAGTGAAGTGAAACTTGTCTTTAAGTTGGAAGACTTGTTTGCAATCAGGTCCCAGCTTAGATCTTTCCCAGTTGTGTGATGTTGGGCAACTCCCTTAGCCCTCTGAACCTCAGTTTTCTCCCCTGAAAAATGAGGAGTTTGGACTAACTTTCAAGTCTTTATCTCGCAAGTTTTCAGTCATACCTGTGTTTCTATGCCAGTATCCTTTGGATTTTTGCCTTAGCATTGTACATAAAAATTGAGAAATCCAAACAACAACGTGATGTCACTTTGGATGTAAAGCCTATGAAATAGTAGCTTTGAAAGCATGAATTTTCAAAAGGAAAAGATAAGGAGTTAGTCTGTAACTTTCTGAGGTTCTTTCTGTGTGATTTGTGCCGACTCTGAACTTTGGAAGTAATAATTTACCACTACCTTCATTCTCAGGGTTTTTTTTTTTTAATCATCTATTGTAAGTGGAGTTCTGTTCATTTGATTTTAATGCAGTTTGAATTTTCTTTATTAAAATGGCAAGTATCTATGGTTTTTAAAAAATATCTCCCAAGTTCCAACTCCATTGTCCTATGATCTGAGGGGGTCATTCTCTCAGAACCAGCGCAGGAAAGCAGCAAATGGTGTTGGTGACTGGCAGCTTGTCTCTCCCCTAGAATCAGCCTTGTTAGGAGAGCAGGGGGCTCCTTGATGTGGCCCAGTTTGCTCAGCTGGAACCTGGTTGCAGTCCACTCTTATGTTAGCAGACAGTGCAGCACATTCATTTAATAAGCGTAGAAAGTATGCAGGACTTGGGATCTGAACTGGGTTTCTGTTCTGGTTCTGTGACCCATGACCCTTGTACACTTGGTGAAGTCAATTAAACTCTATGAGCCTCAATTTCCTCATCTAGAAAATGAGAGAGATGCTTATTTTCCAAGTCCCTTAACCTTTTCCCAAATTTCTATTTCTTCATCTGTAAAATGGGTGGTAATAGTTCAAAAGGACTAGATGTGGTGCATAGGCTATATAAGTATATGGATGAGATGGGATGGGAGAGTCCCAGACCTATGGAGTTAGTGCTTTGTCACAGTGTTGGAGGGGTAGGCTCTCATCTTTTCCATAGGGATTAATGTGCTGCCTAGAGAAGAGGAGACCCAGCCATCATCTGTGTAGATTTGGAAAAATAACTAGAAAGCTGGAACGTGGCTAAGAAGCCACGTTCCTTGAATCTTTTTCCTTCTCCTGGCTGGCCCATAGATCATCACAGCCCAGGCAGAAACCTCTCTTGTCATCCTTGCCTTCCCCTCTGTGCTTTCTTCTCCCTCCTCCCTTTGGTGTACCCTCAAGCCTCAAATCTCACCTTGAGTGAGTGAAAATGAACAAATCTTGTTTTTGGCATCATTGTCCTGTTTGTCTATTTAGGGAAAGACTTCTAAGTCCTCAAAATAACTGTAATGAACCAGAGTGGCCCACCTCACTAAAATGCTGGCTTGTAGAACACATATTGAGCTAGGGCAACCTATGAGTCAGTTAATTTTGACGTGAACCTGAATCCAACTTTACTCATAGCCTATGTAGTGAGGATAGAGCACATTTCACAGACCATGCATGGAGCTGAGCTAAACTTCCTTAGGCCACTTTTGAGGATAGATCCATGTGCTCAGTCCTGAATGATTTTGGGATGTCATAACAATCCCTTGGTCCTGAGAGGAGATGCATCCAAAAAGGATTCACTGCTGAGCCAGGTACAGCAATCTATTCAGTAAACTTTACAGGGTGGGGCAACTTCATTTCCTCCTCTCATCTTCCTCTCTCTCTATTGGTCTTCCCGTGAAGGCCGGAGGGGATTTCTTCTTCCTTTCCCAATCTTAGCCATGGTAACTGTTCACACATGGTACCATGCATACATGACCCTGAGAATGGATCTCAAGGCCTCACTGCCTAGTCTGCTTTGTGTTCCTTTCTCTAAGAATAGATGATTGAATAGTGATCCCGAGATGGGGCTTTCCAACTTTGGAGGCAACCTTGTGAGTTTGAGAAGTTGGGAGCTTCTGTCAGCTAGTGCCAGCTGCACTGCAGGAGTACTCTTTGGATTTTCTATAGTGCTTCTTGGAGGGGTCAGGAAGATGAGCCCATGTGATGCCCTGTCTTACAGAAGATAGGGACTATAAGGGAATTGTGGAGAGCTGAGGTAAAAATGAAATGATTGGTCAATAGTCCCACTGTCATCTTAAAATGTTTAAATATCAACTTCCTGGGAAAGTAGAATAGGAATTATAACCTATTGTTTCACATTTTAAATACCTGTCAATGCCCACCTATGGGGGAAAGGGAGGAGAATAAGCTTTTATATAGGGCCTACTATGTGCTCAACACTGTGCTAAGCATTTTTTTACAGTGATCTCATTTGATGTTCACAATATTATTAGGTCAGTACTAATACAGTTGAGGAAACCATGTGACTGGTGTTTTAAGCATTCTTTTAGTGAGGAGGACATAAGAATCTATCCTATGGACCATCTATATTTTATATTAGAGCACTTTTCTAAGTTCTTTCAGGGAGACCTTTGGCATGAAACACATGTAAGCTTTAAGTGATTTTTTTTCCCTTAAGAATCTGGGGTAGGAGCTTAAAGAGATAATTCGAAAGAGTCTGACCTCTTTCTTTAGAGGTCATGTTCCCCCAGGCTTGAATCTGGCCCTCTTAGGGGGAGACAGTACTACCCAACCTGGGCCTTACACACACACACACACACACACACACACACACACACACACACACACTTTATATAATGTTAGAACAGGAAGGCCCTATGGAAGATAGAACATCTTAATTGGAAGGGTCCTTCACACAAAGAGTGTGAAATGTCATAGTTGGAGAAGGGACTTTAGAACTCAGAATTTCAAAACTAAAAGAGACCTCCTTTTTGGTTTTGGCTCTGGCTCAGAACTAGGATTTCATTGGTACCAGGAACTCCTAATGTATCCTAGCAACTACAAGGACAATTTATGATCTTAGAGATTTGCCTGAGGCATTGAGAAGTACTACAGCCAGGTCCCATAATTAGAATGTATCAAAGACAGGCTCTAGGTCCATGTCTTTCTGACTCTATTTGTTACACCAGCCTACCTCAGGAGGGTCTGCAGATCATAGAATACCAGAGTTGTAAAGAGTCTTTAACAATCAAGCAAAGAATGTTAGCTTAAAAGGTGATAGGAATGCCATACATAGCATGTCAGAGGGGGAAGAGACCTCAGAAGATAGAACATAGAAGGTTAGAGCTTCTTTTATAAATGAGGAAAAAAATAAAGGGATGGGGTGGGGTGGGAGGAACCAGGAGAGGGTAGAAGGATAATTGACTTGCCCAAGGCCACACAGTGAGTTAGTAACATAGCTGTGGTTCCGGGTTAAGCTTCCTTTCTAGACTGCATCACTATCTCTGCTTCCGTCCACCCATCCATCCTGGAAGTCCTGCCGACGTACACGGATGCTGTTTGTTTATCAAAGCCAGGAAGTCCCTGTGTGGCCCCCCAAGGGGCAGGAAGGCCTAAGAGGAAAAAACAAAGAATGAAACCTTCAGGAAGGCCTCCTGCTTTCAAGTCACCAACAACACCTTGGGCTGGAGGATTCCTTTGACCCATATGACTCCAAAACCTGCGTGTGTACACACACACACACACACACACACACACACACACACATACACACACGCCACTTTTCTAGGAAGCCAGAAGGGTTTTAAATTACATGCAAGAGGAAAGAAAGATTGTGAGCCTTCGGGCAAGAAAAGGATGTGTGACATTTCCTCCCAAATTAAGCCCATGACTGTGAAAGGGAGTTTGAATTTGCTGAGCAGAGAGAATAATAACAAATATAGCACCCATATCCAAGGTTCTTTAAGGTTTATTAAAACCATTGCCTTGCATTTTTTCCTATGAAGTAGATAGCACAAGTATTACACTTCCATTTTATAGATGAGAAAACTGGAGTCCAAAGAAATTGAATAATTTGCTCAGAAGCACACAGCATATAGGTAGTATGGCAGTGTGGCATATAGTGCTTGACTCAGAGTCAAGGAGTTTTGAGTCCAAATTTCACCTCAAACACTTACTAGCTGTGTGATCCTGCACAAATTGCCTCACTGAGCCTCCGCTTTCTCATCTGTAAAATGGGAGTAATAATCCCAGTAACAGCTACTTCACAGAATTGCTGTGAGATTCAAATGAGATAAAACATGTTTTAGAGGCAGGAATACTTTAGATTCTGTGCCCTCTATGTGCTTCATCTCCTCTGCCCCAGCAAGTCTCCAACATACACTTGCCCAGAACAAGCTGCTTCTAAGAGCTGTATGACCAGGTGAGAAGGAAAGAAAACAGTGACAAGCATTCATTCCCTCTCCAGGAGGAGAGGGCAGGGTTGGGAGCTGCTCAGGGTCTCTTAGATTGCTCTCTCTCTCTCCTGTCCTGCACCCTGATTCTTCTGTAGCCCCAGACTTTCCGAGCTGGAGGGAGCCTCAGGATTCACCTCTACAGCCTCCCTGACAAAGGGTCCATCAGACTCGACTCAGACACCTGCAGTGATGGGTCTGTCCCTGGGAGGAGAAGGTGGGGCTGGGAGACAGGGAGAGGACAAGAACCAGAGCTGCTCTTAGCTCCATCAATCCACTATACTGCACATTCATTCTCACAGTCTCAGACCTCGGAACTTTTAGTCCAAGTTCTACAGCCTCCTTGATGAAGGATCATCTGGGATCTACTGGAACACCTGCAGCGATTGGCAGCTCATTCACTCCCTTACTGCCTGATTCTGGGGGATTGGGTCCCTTTGCAGAACTCTGAAGAAGCATGCTCAGGGGATGGAATCCTTTTAGTATTTTAAAGGATTACATCTGTGTTGGCATTTTTAGAAATGTCCTCAGGGGTATCCCTAGAAACCCAAAAGGAAGGTGCAGCCTTGTTCAGGGGGGCCTGACATACTGGAGTTGGAATGAGCACAAAGTAAATTTTTGTGTGTGTTGGTGGGATGGGGTAAGAGGGTACTGACAACAGCAAAGACTTCATATGGAAAATGACGATTAGATTTTTGAAGAAAATAAGGAATTCTAAGTGATAGAGAAGAAGTGAGAAGGCATTTCTAGGTATGAGATCAGCCAGTGCAAAGGCAGGTCACAGAGAGAGAAGATGGAGTTTTTTGTTTTTTGTTTATGGGTTTTTTTTTTTTTTTTTTTTTTTTGCAGGGGGTAAGGCAATTGGGGTTAAGTGGCTTTCCAAAGGTCACACAGTTAGTTAACTGTCAATTGTCTGAGACTGGATTTGAACTCAGATCCTCTTGACTTCAGGGTTGATGCCATCTAGCTGCCCCATAGAGTTTCTTTTCTCTCTCTCTCTCTCTCTCTCTCTCTCTCTCTCTCTCTCTCTCTCTCTCTCTCTCTTTCTTTCTTTCTTGTTCTCTCATTTATTTAACAGTTATTTGTTAACCCATGGAGTTTCTTATGTGAGAAAGAATAAGAAAGCCAACTTTACTGAACTGTAGAATGCAGGAAGGGGAGTAATGAATCATAAGTTTGGAAAGGTAGGTTGAGACCAGGATGTGAAGGACTTTAAACATTAAACAGAAGAGTTTAGTTTTTATCTTAGAGTAAATAGGGATCTATTAGAGCTGGTCCCCTGGGGTACCCCTTCCCTTGTCTGATAGGTCTACTTGTCAGGAAATTTTTCCTTCTCCCATTTTATATTTTATATTTTCAGATATTTTCTGTGGTCGGCCACACTCCTGTTTCTTTCCCAGTCCAATACTTTAATTGGGCTTCTGAGAACTCCTCTGGACATAATGCTCTCATTCTCCCCTGTCTTGATAAGAAGTTAATATTTATAGAAGCCCATTGCCTAAGAATCAAAACATTCATTTTATTGGGGTCAAGTTGTTTGGATCCACGAGACTGAGTTGTTCTTTTATTAAAAATAAAGCACAAAGCATGAAACCAAAATGTAAACATTGTGTAGGAACATCTTAATCACCCAATATAAACAATAGTGTTTTTGTAAAATGAAAAAAAAAAACAACACAAAAAATGAGGACTATGAATTTGTCATGGACACTGTGCTTCAGGGATGGATGAGCCAGAGACTTAACCCAGGCTTCTCTGAGGAGATACTACATACTTTGCCAGACTGCGGAGTCCCCTGGTTTGGCATTTCCTAAGTTCTTAATCTATGATCACTTGTGGTGTCCCCACCTTATTCCTCACCCTTAGCTCCACCTTTTTAGGGCCTCATGATTCCAGCCTCTAGCCTCCAGTCTCCAGCCTCATGATTCCCTTGTATTCCAGGAATTCCTACCTTAGTATTTGAAATTTTATTTGAACTGTTTCTCTTTCATGAAAATCTATCCATATCTCTGCCAAGCACTCTAACCTGAGGTTTGAGAGAATTTAATTCTAGTTCAGGTTCTGTATTGACTTTATATGCAGGATGAATCAGCCATTTTGCTTCCCTGAGACTCAGTTTCCTCATCTGAAAAAATAAGGACAATCACAAGACAATCACAATCACAATCACAATCACGTATTATCACTAGGGAAAGGCCTTCCTATTTGGCAAGAACTCCTAAAAAACTTGAAAGGAATTTGGCCAAAAAATGGTTTAGACAGGCAACTCATACCCTATACGGCAATATATGATTATAAAAACTAAATATTAAAGGTAATGTAATTTTTAAAATTAGAAGACAGCAGAAGATCATATCTTTCAAAATTATGATTATAAGGAACACTAATAATCAGGCAAGGAATAGAGGAGATTATAAAAGACAAAACGTAGTTCCAATCACACAATATTAAAAAGCTCTTTCACAAACAAAACTAAGAAATAGAAAACTAGAATAAACATTTAAGTTATGAATTGGGGAAAAAATCTTCAAGCATTTCTGATACAAGTTGGATCTAAAACATGATAGGGAAATTGACACCAATATAAGAAGACTAGGATCCATTCTACATTAGATACGATGGTCAAAGATTATGAGCAAACAGATTTCAAAAGAATAAATTCAAGCTACAAAAATCAAATGAAAAGTGTTTCAAATAACCAAAAATGAGAAAAATCAAAATTAAAACAATCCTAAGGTATTACTTCATAGCCATCAAATTATCAAAGATGATAAAAATGGGAATAGTCAATGTTGGAAGAACTTTGGAAAGATAGGCAGACTAATGTTTGTTGGAGCTATATATTGGGCCAACTATTCTGAAAAACGTTTGGAATTATTCAAGAAAAGTTACTAAAATTTTCACATTCTTTAACCAAGAGATGCCATTATTGGGTATAATTTGAGGAGATCAATGACAGAAATTAAGGTCTTGTATATCAAAATATTTTTATTATTATAATATTTTATTTTTTCCAATTACATGTAAAGATAGTTTTCAACATTCACTTTTGGAATTTGGAGTTCTAAAATTTTTTTTCTTCTTCCTTTCCTTCCCCCTCCCCAAGATAGCATGTAATCTGACATAGGCTATACATGTACAATCATATTAAACATATTTCCACATTCATCATATTGTAAAAGAAGAATCAGAATAAAAGGGAAAAACCAGGAGAAAGAAAAAACAAAACAAAAAAGAGAGAGAGAGAGAATAGCATGCTTTGATGTGTGTTCAAGCTCAATAGTACTTTCTCTAGATGTGGATAGTATTTGCCATCATGAGGCTTTTGGCATTGTCTTAGATTATTGTATTGCTGAGAAGAGCTAAATCTATCAGAGTTGGTCATCACACAATGTTGCTGTTACTATGTACAATATTCTCCTGGTTCTGCTCACTTCACTCAGCCTCAGTTCATGTAAGTCTTTGCAGATTTTTCTGAAATCCACCTACTCATTTCTTTTTTAATCTCGATTTATTAAATTATTTATTTTTAGTTTTCAACATTCACTTCCATAAGTTTTAAATTTTCTCTCCCTCCCTCCCCAAGATGGCTTGCAATCTGATATGGGCTCTACACATACATTCCTATTAAGCACATTTTTACATGAGTCATGTGACATAGAAGAATTATAATCAATGGGAAAAACCATGAGAAAGAAAAAATACAAAATAAAACAAAAGAGAAAATAGTCTGCTTCACTCTGCATTCTGACTCCATAGTTCTTTTTCTGATATGGCTACCATTTTCCATAATGTGTCCTTTGGAATGTTTTAGGTCCTTGCATTGCTGAGAAAGGCTAAGTCTATCAAAATCAGTCCTTGCACACTGTGGTTATTACTATGTATGATATTCTCCTGGTTCTGCTCCCCTCATTCAGCATCAGTTCATATGGGTCTTTCCAAGTTTCTCTGAAGTCTGCCTGTTCATCATTTCTTATAGCACAATAGTATTCCATTACATTCAGATACCACAACTTGTTTAGCCATTCTCCAGTTGATGGGCATCCTCTTGATTTCCAGTTCTTGACCACCACAAAAGGAGCTGCTATAAATATTTTTGTACATGTGGGTCCTTTTCCCATTTTTATGATCTCTTTGGGATACAGACCTAGAAGTGGTATTGCTGGGTCAAAGGATATGCACATTTTTATAGCCCTTTGGGGGTTATATACTGGCTATATCCTGCTATATCCAAATTGCTCTCAAGAATGGTTGGATCAGCTCACAACACCAACAATGTGTTAGTACTACAATTTTCCCACATCTTCTCCAATATTTATCATTTTCCTGGTTTGTCATCTTAGCCAATCTAATAGGTGTGAATTGTTTTGTTTGCATTTCTCTAATCAATAGTGATTTAGAGCATTTTTGTCATATGACTAAAGATAGCTTTAATTTCTTCATCTGAAAACTGCCTGTTCATATCCTTTGACCATTTATCAATTGGGGAATAACTTGTATTCTTATAAACATGACTCAGTTCTCTATATATTTTAGAGATGAAGCCTTTATTAGAGACATTGGCTGTAAAAATTGTTTCCAAGATTTCTGCTTCTATTCTAATCTTGGTTTCATTGGCTTTGTTTGTGCAAAAAAAAAAAACCTAATTCAATCAAAATGATCCATTTGCATATATATATCAAAATATTTGTTGTAGCACTTTTTATAGCAGCAAAACACCGAAACTATCTGAACCCATCACATGAGGAATTGCTGAACAAATTGTTGTATATGAATGGCATGGAATTATCATTGCTCTATTAGAAATGATGAATATAATGAATTCAGAGAAACATGGGATATATGGACTGATTCAGAGTAAAGAAATCAGAATCAGGAAAAACAATATGCATGACTACAATAATGTAATTGAAGGCGACTTGATAAGATAATAGAATTCACATCAAATCAAATGCAATGACCAATGTTTGTTCTAGGTAACTATGCTGCATCACACTTCCTTTGTCTCTGCTAAGAGATGGTGGATTATAGGTGAAGAATTTTACTTACTGTCAATTGTGGCCCCTGATGCTTAACTTAAAAAAAGAGGATACAGTGGTAGATCAGTGTTTGTTTAGAAGCAATCACTGTGTTAAAAAAATCCTAAAGGTATCAAGAAAACATGCAAAGAAAAAGAAAAAAGACAAAATAAGGGATTAGGGTTGGACTAGAAGCCCTTCTGGGCACCTTCCAAATTTGACATTATCTGTTCTACATTCAAAGGACCCTTCTCACTCTAATAGTACAGGTTCTATATTTTAAGGTTCTTTCCAGCCCATAAATTCTATATTCTATGGTCTAAGGGCTCTTCTAGGTCTGAGTTTTTCTCCATATTATTATCATTCTGCTAAGGCAGAGCTTGCTTAAGGATTGGAGAAATCAATAGATTATGCAATTCTGCCATCTGCTGTTCATTTGGGTTATATATTATTCCAGTTCTTATTTGCAGTTTATGTGGAAATAATGTGGAAATAATGTGGAAACTGGTTCATCTGATCATAGCCAGGCCCAGTATAAGGAAGGTTCAGAATCCAGAGGTTGGTGGATCAAAATGATTTTCTTTGGGGTGAATTTTGATACTCCTGCCCATCCCTCAACTAGACTGTGAGTTTCTTTTATTTATTTATTTTTAGTTTTAAACATTCACTTCCATAACATTTTGAATCTAAATTTTCTCCCCCTTCCTCCACTCCCCCCCAAGATGGTGTACAATCTGATATAGGCTCTACATATACATTCATATTAACCATATTTTCACGTTAGTCATATTATGAAGAAGAATTAGAACCAATGGGAGGAATCATGAGGAAGAAGAAATGAAGAAACGAGAGAGAGAGAGAGAGAGAGAGAGAGAGAGAGAGAGAGAGAGAGAGAGAGAGAGAGAGAATAGAATGCTTCAATCTGCATTCAGGCTCTGTAATTCTTTCTCTGGATATGGATAGCATTTTCCATCATGAGTCTTTTAGAGTTGTCTTAGATCCTTGCATTGTTGAGAAGGGCTATAGACTGTGAGTTTCTTAAGAGTAAGGGTAGGTTATTGGACTGAATGAGCCCTAGAGACAGCTTAGGTACAAACTGCTCCCTGACATTGCCTCTCCCATTGGTCCATCATGAGGGCCCCCAAATCTCTACCATTGGGTTCACACCTTTGGATTTATAGAGTTAACCCAGATTTCTCTAACTTTTTATAGTTGATAAAGCACTTGAATGAAAACATCAAGGTGGAAGAGAGACACCACCATATGAGGGAAATGTACTAGATTTGAAGTCAGTGGGACTTGAATATGAATCTGGAGTTCACTATTTGCTATCTCTGTGGCCTCGATGAGTCATTTAATCATCTCCTTGGGTCTCAGTTTCCTTACCTGTAAAGTGAAGGAGTTGGGTTAGATGACCTCAGATGCATCTTTCAGCTCTGGAGCTGAAATGATGCATGATCTGTGAGAAGCCATGAGGTGATTAGAACACTGGCCTTGGGGTATGTGTGTGTGTGTGTGTGTGTGTGTGTGTGTGTGTATGATATATATATATATTCTATATCTTTATATATATATATAGTCTATACCTATATATGTATTATGTATGTGTGTGATATGTATGTATCTATAGTCTATATCTTTATATGTACACACATATAGTCTATACACATATATGTGTGTGATATATATATCTATAGTATATATCTTTATATGTACACATATATAGTCTACACCTGTATATGTATGTGTGTGATATGTATATATAGTTTATATTTTTTTTAATAAAAGAATTTTTATTATAAAGCGTTGACTTGACAAGTTAGGCACTCCCTACCCCTGAAACTTAAAAATATGGGGTGGGGGAAGCAGCATTAAGTGAAGTCGACCAAAAACATTTATTCAGACAATGCTTCTTTTTACCTTCTCCCTGTTTTCTCTTTTTCTCTAGGTCAGAGCTTGCCATTATCCTACCCATTCTAAAAAGGGTAGGGATGCGAATCAGTTCAATTTAGGCATCAGGCCTTTCTAACATCCATCCTTAAGCTCTGGAGCACCACAGAGTATATCCACCACTTCTTTTCTAGGGGACACTTGTAGATTGCTCTTCCTCAGGGACAACATTAGTTAGAGGTGCAAGTATGGGCATCATTTCTGGTGGGGGTCCACTCTCTTCCTTAAGGTGGTCTCGATATAGCCTTTGAAGACGGGGCAGCTGTCTCTCAGGTGGCTGCTGCCAATTGTACCATGGATACCAGGAGGTACCTGCAGCTAAGGCAGGAGCCACTGGGGTACAGCCCACAGCTCCATGGGAGTTGCTGAAATCAGTATCCCATGGCTGTACCAGTGGGATGTGGTAACTGAGAAAACCATGGTCTCTGGCCTTCAGGATAGACTCTGTTAGCTTCTTATGCTGCTTCATACAGACACCTGTGTATGGGGCATGGAAGATGACACCTGTGTGAGCACACACAAACTGTTCCAAGAGCTTCACATTTCTAAAGTCCACATGGAGCTTCTGATCATGGCAGATAGGGCAAGGGTTCCCAGCAACTTTGTTCCCTCGAATGCATGTCTTACAGGTTCACTGTGGTGGGATACCACCTTTGTGGTTTCGTCTTTGGTCAACCCAGACTGGACGGGAGCCATATCGAGCCAGGTATTCTTCAGTTTCCAGATATTCCCAAGGAGCATCCTGATAGAGGGAGACAGAAATGGAAGATTCTTTGTCAGGGGGAGCTTTGGTGCATAGAGGCCAGGAAGTAGCCTGCACCCAGTGGACCCCTCAGACAGGTGTGAGGCCTGAAAGCCGCCTAAGCAGAAGAGTTAGGAGAGAGGTGACCATCTTGGTGTATGGCTAAGGGAGGAGTGGCTATAGTCTATATCTTTATATATACACATATATAGTCTACACCTATATATGCATGTGTGTGATATGTATATATATATGTCTATAGTCTATATCTTTATATGTATACATATATAATCTATACCTATATGTGTGTATGTAGTCTATGCCTAATCCTATAGGAATGTACATAAGATGGAGACATGGTTCTTATCTTCATAGAACTCATAGTCTGATGTCAGATCGAATGGGAATGATGGGGATGGGGTGGGGGGGTTAGACAGGAAAAAATATTGGTTTAGAATCTAGAGTCACTCTAGGTGAACCCTAAGGTTCTATGAATCTATGAGTAATCCATATGAAAAAAGAGCAGTTATTGCTGGGAGTGGTGGTGATACAAACAACACATGTTATAGGAAGGATTTATGAGGAGGAAGAGATCAGTGTGAGATGGAATCACAGACCTAGAACCAGAAGGGACTTTAGACACCATTTAATCCAACCCCCTCATTGTATAGATGAGGAAAGGAAATAAATTGCTTTCTCAAAGTCACAGAATGGATAAATGGCAAGGATTTGAACCCAGGTCCCTGAATGCAGAGACAGGGCTCGTTACACTGTACCATACTGCCTCATTTAAGGAAGGCATCCTGGACAAAGGGAGATATGCTTGGCTTTTGGAGAATAAGGGAAGATTTATACAGGTGGGAAAAAACAGAGAGGGGCATTCTCAAAAGCATGAGATCCTAGAATGCCAACGCAGCAGCAACAATCCCCTCCACAACATTGTTGGCAAAAAGTCATTTAGCTTCTGTTTAAACACCTCCAGTGATGGGCAGCTGACTTCTTAAGGGTACAAGTCATTCTAGGGGTTGTGGGAAAGCTCTGTTTTTAGAAAGTTCTTCCTTATACTCTTTTTTGTTTGTTTTTCGGATTTTTGTTTTTGTTTTTTTGCTTTTTGGAGGGGGGACGGCAGAGCAATTGGGGTTAAGTGACTTGCCCAAAGTCACATGGCTAGTAAGTGTTAAGTGTCTGAGGCTGGATTTGAACTGACTCTAAGGCATGTGCTCTATTCACTGCACTGCCTTGCTGCCCTGTTCTTCCTTATATTCAACTGAAATGTGCCTCCATGTAACTTTCTCACAGTGGTCTGATTCCTTCTCTTTAGAGTCCCACAGAGTAAGTTGAGTTTAACCCTTCAAATAGTTGAAGACGAGACAAGCAGCAGACAACAAAGAGTTGATGGTATAGACAATAGCATTGAAGCATTTCAATTTCTTGAATGTCAGAAGAATTACCGGCATATGGATGGTTTGCTGTATGTCAAGGCTATCATCAGGTCTAGAAGGGGTGAAATCAAGAGTGTTTCTTGGTATGGAGGAAGTGTTTGTTCTGAGTTATAGGGTAAGACTTAAAAACTCAGATCAAAGCAGTGGCAGACTGTAACTTTAGGTGACTCATAGTGGAGAGTGCCTCCTGTCTTTTGGTGAAGAGAGATATGCTTCCCAGTTAAATAAATCATCCACCATAACGTCATTAACTCAATCACAAAAATTTATTTATTTAAAAATAAACAAGAAGAAAAAAAAAGCAAGAAGAATCTGGGTCACACTCTCACAACAATGCAATTGGATCCATGGGGGAAAGTAGTCACAATCTTGTAGAAATGTAGCAGAGAGGTACACGAATGAGGAAATCCATGTACTCTGGGCATCTTACAGCTCTGGACTACACTCCTTAATGATCTGAACAGAAAATGGTCTGTATGTGAAGTGTCACCTGCTAGGCAGACCCACTTCTCTTTTGGGCCTCTCTGTTCTCCTGCTGGTAGAAACTGATTCTCTGATGGCTGTTGCTCTTGGACCGATGAAGCAATGCTATGCTCTTTTAGTGGAAGCAGGCACCCTAGAATAGGGTCTGCAGAATTATTTAGGTGTGCTTCCTTGTCTAGGCTCTAAGGCAGAATCCTAGGAAAAACTTTTTTTTAAAGTTTAAATATTTTTTTTAAATTACATGTTAAAACAATTTTAACCTCCTCCTCCTCCTTCCAGTTTTAAGTACCAAATTCTTTCCTACCCTTTCTCCCTCCCCCCCATTGAGAAGGAAAGCAATTTGATAAAGGTTATACATGTGCAGTTATGCAAGACCTATTTCCATATTAGTCATGTTGTAAAAGAAAACAGATAAAAAAACACCCAAGAAAAACAAAGTTAAAAAAAAAACCCAGCTTTATGCTTCAATATACATTCTGATTCCACCAGTTCTTTCTCTGGAGGTGGATAGCATTTTTCATCATATGTCCTTCAGAGTTGTCTTAGATCTTAGATTGCTGAGAATAGTTAAGTCATTCACAGTTGATCATTATACAATATTGCTATTACTATGTACAACGTCTCCTGGTTCTGCTCACTCCACTTTGCATCAGTTCATATAAATCTTTCCAGGTTTAAGAAAAATTTCTTGAATTTGTTTGCTGACTGATTCCTATTTTAAAGAGTTTTCTGGCATGAAGGGCTTTATCTCTATCTTGTGGTGAGAAATAAAAGTCATATTAGAAGTCATATTAAAAGTTACATACAATACAAAAAAGCCATATACAATTATATGGCAAAGCTGGCCATAAATGCATCTGTGATCTCATTGATATGGGAGTTCACTCAACTAGGCAGATCACAACCTATCTATGCCTTCCCATTCTATCCTATTCTTATCCTTGTCCTCCCAAAAATTCACCAGAGGGGGCCCACCAAATGTGCTGGAGGACTTTCTCATTTTCTCCTGACTCTGCAAGGGTGTAAGAAGATCAGTCTAACTACTTACCTGTCATGCATTGCTCTTTCTGTGTGACTTGCCCATCTTTTCTTTCTATTATGCAATTGTTTGATGACATCTTTTACTCCTGTTCTACTTCAATGTTTTATTATTAGTTTTATGTTAGAACCTGTTTATATCCATTATGTACTTTTCCATTGCCCTTTGTGTCATGTTCATTTTTAGTTCTTTGGGGGCAATGGCATTCAGGTAACAGCAACAACACTGGTAAAAATGTTTGTATTGAAAAGTTGGACCTTTGCAATTATCAGAAGTTTGGACTCACAAAAAATTCTTTGCAATTTTCCAATATATGCACACACACACACACACACACACACACACACACACATAGTGATCAGTAAAGGATGTGTTCAGCATTTCTTATTATGAGGATTTTGTGCTGAGATAGATGGTTAATTTTTTTAAAGGTGTTTTGCCCACCTGAGAAATATGTAAACTCTTTTCTGTTTCTTTTTAGTAGTTGCCAGAGGTTTTTCATATCTATATTTTTTCTTAAATTCTATTCAAGTAATTAACGCCATGCTTATATTTTAAATGATTCATCTAGGTTTTACAGCAAATGGAGAAGTTTTGAATACTATGAATAAGTTCACTTATTTTGGCAGTGTACTTTTTGGGGATGTACACATTGATGATGAGTTTTACATGCACATTGTCAGAGCTAATTCAGTGTTGGGGAGGCTCCAAAGGAAAGCATGGGAGAGAAGAGGTATTAGATTGACTATCAAACAGAAGGTCTACACAGTCGTTGTGCTGACCTCATTGTTGTATGCCTGTGAAATCTGTACAGTATATCAGTGCCATGCCAGGCAACTGAATTTCTTCCACTTGAATTGTCTTAGGAAGATTCTGAAAATCACCTGGCAGGATAAGGTACCAGACACTGAGGGACTTTCTCAAACTAAACTGCTAAGTATTCAAACTCTACTGCAGAGAGTGCAGTACTGATGGGCTGGCCATGTTGTTCAAATGCCAAACATATGCTTGTCTAAAAAACTATTTTATGGAGAACTCATACTAGACAAGTGCTCACTTGGTGGTCAGAAGAAGCGATATAAGGACACTCTCAAGGTCTCTCTTAAGAACTTTGGAATTGATTGCATGACATGAGAGACACTTGCACAGGACTGCCCAGCATTGCATTACCTCATCAAAGAAGGTACTGTTCTCTATGAGCAAAGGAGAATTGGAGTAGCTCAAAAAAAAAAAAGAGTGAGATGCGCAAATTTAGAGAATACACCGTGAATGTCCACATGGATTATTTGTACCTATTCTGTGGTAAAGTATGCCAAGCTCATATTGGTCTGATCAGCCACAGTTGGACACATTGTACCTTGACCATATGTGTTGCCATTTTGGTCTTCTTCAAGAACAAAGGACAACAACCAACCAACCAACTAGATCTGAAAGTGGTATGTTGTGTTCCCCCATGTGGAAGAATAATAAAAATCTCCTTTCTAGTTTCTCTCAAAATATTAAGAAGCATTTTTTTGCTTTAAAAAAGCACTTTCTATACTTCTCTGCTTAAAGATGAATTAGGTCAAGGACAAAAGGGAAATGGGTTAAGAGTGATAACCAAACAATTCTTGTCTAAGTAAGATCATTGTCTCTCTAACCTCCAGAAATGTTTGACATTATGATCCACCTAAGGGCAGTGTCTTCTTCCCATTTAAGGTCAAAATACTTATTAAAGGGGTGAAACCTTTTTCAATCCTTGAAAAAGTGGTCCAGAGAGGGGAGTGATCCAGAAAGGAACTAAGTAATGAGTATTATTCTGGAATAACCTGAAACTGTATTTTAATATGTTATGTTTTCTTATCTTTCAAAGATTCAAAATTCCCATAAATATTACTTCAAATCATCTTGGTATAGAAAGTCACGTCCAAGAACATGAGGACTAGTGTATTAACAATGCAATATTCACTATGCCTATGGCAATTATAAATAGGCTTATGTGGTTATTAATCACAAAATATATCAGTCTCTCTATATGGGGGATAAGGCCAGAGAATTTATTAAAATACCAAATAACCAAGTCCCAAAACCAGAAAGTCAAAGCCATCAGGGTAGTTATGAAATTGGCACAAGTAGTTAACATAGTAAACAACCACATTCTTAAGCCTTCAAAACAGAACAGGCTACTTCAGGC
The DNA here is from genome assembly GCA_011680675.1 of Gymnobelideus leadbeateri. Taxonomy (NCBI): domain Eukaryota; kingdom Metazoa; phylum Chordata; class Mammalia; order Diprotodontia; family Petauridae; genus Gymnobelideus; species Gymnobelideus leadbeateri. The sequence goes on from WOXC01000295.1 coordinate 92,809, forward strand.
AAAGGTCCTTCTCTCCCGACTCTCAGCAACTGCTCAGCGTCCAGGAAGCGTGCTCACAACAGCTCCGGCCCCCCGCAGTTCCAGTTCCCGGTAGCCCCCAACAAGAGTCCTTAGCAGAAATTCTGGCTGGCTTAAAAAAGAGATTTGGGCCTCCACCTCTACCTCGGCAGTTGCTGCTGTTGCTGTGGCCACCAACAGTCCCCAACGGAACTCTAACTCTTCTTCCGCTTCCTCTTGCCCCTCCCCTTCCTGCTATGTCAGCAAGTCCAATGGGGCATGGAAGATCTTTAAATCCCATAACCCTTACAACTAGGTGCTCCTTTTCATGATTAAGAAAGGGTTGGTGAGAATACTGTGTTTAACACTAATGAGAGTAGTATAGTTGAAGAGATTTTCTTTCTTTCCCCTATTCTATCATCTTCCCCCAGTCCCCAAGCATGGGTTTTCACTCTGTTTTTCCTTTTAATTTCCCCATCATGTTCTGCCCTCTGATGCTGGGGTTTGTTATGCCCTTATCTACCCTGCCCTCCTTCTTACACTTTCTTTTCACCTCTTCTCTCCCTGTCTCTACTTTCCTGTTGAGTTTAATGTATTTTTACACCAAACCATTTGTGTGTATATGTAGGGGGGTGACCAGAGGAGGGGGAAAAGAGAAGGGGAAGAGAAAGAGGAGGAAGAGAGACAAGAGGTGAGAGAGATGGAGACAGAGAGGCAGAGAGAAAGACACAGAGACAGAGAGATTATTGAATATTCCTTTGTCTGGTTCAAATTAAAATGAGGTTCATGGAATTCATATTTCTCCTACTCCGTACTCCACATTTGTATTCTAGACCTCATGTATACCTATTATGTGTTCCCTACCTTTTCTTTCCTCCCTAGCTTATTTCCATTTCTTTCCCATTTTCTTCTCCCAAGACCATCAAAACAGAACAGAACCTGCTGCACCCTGCTCCAGCCTTCTGTCTTATTTAACACTCTCTATGTTCCTTGAAGATTAGAATTCTAAGAGAACATTTGTTTTTTCTTCCCCTACTAGACTGTAGTCTAGGCCAAATAAATGTATAAATATATTTCCTTTTCTGTGTTTCTCTTGGTTCCTGCATTTGCTTTTCAAAGATTTTACACAGTTCTGGTCTTTTCATCAGGAATTCTTGAAATTCTTCTATTTCATCAAAGATCTATTTTCTCTCTGTAGAATACTTAATTTTGTCAAGTATGTTATTCTTGGTTGTAAATTTTTACCATCCTTTCCCTTTTTGAATATCATATTCCAATCCTTCTCTTCTTTAATGACAGTTGCCAAGTCTTGTGCAAGGCTGATTGTGTCTCACTGGTATGTAAACTTTTCTTTTTAGAAACTTTCAGTTTTTCGTATGTAACCTAGAAGTTCTAGATTTTAGACATGATGTTCTTGAAAGTTTTCATTTTAGAATTTTATTCAGATGGTGACTGTTGAATTCTTTCTTTTTTCACTTTGTATTCTGTTTCTAATCTAATCTGGGCAGTTTTTGTTTATTATTTCTTGAAAGATAGTAGCCAGGCTTATTTTTTTGGGGGGGGGTTATGATATCCAAGTAATTCTGTGATTCTTAGATTATCTCTTCTTGCCCTATTTTCCAAGTTAGTTGTTTATGATAATATATACCTTACATTTTCTTCTGTTTTTTTCAAAATTAAAAAAAATTCCTGTCTCTTTTTTGTTTGGCCCTTTCTAGTTTTCAGGAAGACCAGTTTTGGGGTCAAGTTTGCTACCTTTTTTTCTAAGCTATTAATTCTTCTTGTCTTTCTTCCATAGTTGCCATTTTATTTAGTATTTCATTTTATTTTACTTTATTTCTTCCAGGTACTCTTGTGGTCATTGTGATGAGTGTCTTCTTTTCAGTGAGGTTCTACTTGGACTTGTAGAGTTACTCTCTCCTTTGTGGCTTTTCTTAATCCATAGTGCTCCATCATTGTGTTTGGCACTTTTTCTGTATACTCCTATCTCTACCCTCAGTTTCTAGTTTTGGGGGCTTTGTGCTTGGATTGGATTCTGTTTCCTCCTGTACTTTTGGATGGTATGGATAAGTCTTGTTTAGACCTGGAGGGGGTAGCTAAGACTAAGCCTCCACCTTCTTCAGGAATTTCTGGGGTTTGGCTCAGTCTTTTGGTGGCTTGACTAAAGTTTTGGCCTTGGCCCCTTCTCCCTCCTCCTTCCACAGTCCGAAACCTGAATTTGGCTCCATTCCCCTCTGTGACCCCGTCAGACCCCAGTCAGATGTTGTTGATAGGGCTGGTAACAGGGCTCTTGCAAGGCCCCAGATACTTTTCTCCCCTGGAGTGTCCCTATGCCTTTTTTCCCACTGTAGTTCCTGATGTGGCTTCAGCGTGGGCTGCTTGAGGGCTGGCTTGGCCCTGTCTGCTTCACAGATTTGCATGTGGACTGCCTGTGCTCTAGGTTTGGCATGGGCTGCCTGGTCACTGGATTAGGAATGGGCTGCTTGGGTATTGGTTTAGCCCTGTCTCCTGCTGTGGCTAGGGGCTAGGCTGCATGGGCCCTCTGCTGGGTGCTATTCTGGCCCTGTGTCCAGCTGTGGTTCTGGCTGCTCTGCTTTGCTTCCCCCTGCTCTGGCTTGTCTTTGCTCAGAGCCTCTGCTAGAGTTTGGCAGCCTTTTTGTGAAGTCCTGGATAGGGTGGAAAAGCCTAGAGCTGTTTTCTTTTTAATTGTTCTTTCTGGTTCATTCCTGGGAACTGTGTGTGTGTGTGTGTGTGTGTGTGTGTGTGTGTGTGTGTGTTGGTGATTTGGCCTACTCTAAGTGATAACATGTTTCCATCTTTTCACCATTCCTTTTCCAGGACTTTTATCTGAGGAACTACTTTCTTTCAGGTTTTCAGAACTCTACCTCTGCCATTAAGAGTCTACTTTTCTCACACAAATGTCTTTTAAACTATTTTTAAAATCACTTTCATCAAATAAAAATGTCTATATAAAAGGAGACTACCACCTAACAGGGGGAAGAAGACTCTGTGTTCAGTTTTCTAGTGCTACTCATCCAAGCAGGACCAGCTGAGCTTGCTCCCAGTTTTCAGTCCACAGAGAAGGGTGGTCAAGCCACATAATACTACAGTGTTACAGTGCCCAGAATGGAATGGAATCCTTTAGACATGGTCAGATTGGGGCAGAGGAAAGGGGGACTATCAACTCTCACTCTGGACACTATAATTTTATTGGCTAACCCTAAGGTGGAGTGGAACGGAATAAGTGTTTATATAGCATGTACTATGTGCCAGTCACTGTGCTAAGCACTTGACAAATATTATCTCAATTTATCCTCACAACAACCCTGCAAGATAGGTGCTGTTATTACTGCTGTTTTGCAGTTGAGGAAGTTGAGGCAAAGGGAGGTTAGGTGACTCACTCAAGGTCACATAGCTAGTGTTTGAAGCCAGAATTAAACTTAGGTCTTCCTAACTCCAGGGCAAGTGCTCTATCCACTGTACCATCTAACGGCCTAATCACCACATTAGCTAACAAGGTCATTAGCTCTCTTGGTTTCTATCTTATGCTCCTGACATATACAGCTTAGAAACTAGATGCAGGGGGAAAAGCATGAGCAAAGGCTAAACATGTTAAATGTGGGGAACAGGGTGACTGCCATGGAGTGTATTGGAGAATACCAGGATACCTTCTATTATCCCCTCTGGTTATTTAACCTCATCCCATCAAGGGTCTGCTCAAGACCTGCCTCTTCCATGAAGCCTTCCCCAACTACTCCAACTCAAAAGCAATGGATAGTAATTATTTTATTGCTACAGAGTAATGAATTCTGTGCTACTGTTCACTAGAAATTGGGGTAGTGAGAGGCAGCATGAAGTAATGGATGGAGAAGTGGCCTAACAGTCAGGAAGATCTGGGTTTGTGTCTGATTTTTGATGCACAGTGACCATGTGACTGGGCAATTTATTGAAGTCCTCAGTGGCCTAGGCAACTCCCAAAGTTGCAAAGCAGATGCTGATCTCCCCTCTTCTATGGGTGCTGTTTTCCCCATTAGAATGGAAGTTCCAGGGGTGGCTAGGTGGCACAGTAAGAGTGCCGGCCCTGGAGTTGTGATGACCCCTGGATCAGATCCAGCCTCAGAAAATGAGCACTCACACATAAATAATGACTGGCCATGTAACCTTGAGCAAGTTACTTAACCCCAGTTGCTTAAAAAAAAATGGAAGTTCCTTGTGGGCAGGACCTTTCTATTTGGATCCTCATAGTTTTGAATCCTAAGCACAGTGCATGGCACTTTGTCATTCATTCATTGGGGGATGAAAAACTGTTATAGGTAGGGGAACTGTGAAAGCAAAAGTACAGAGATAAAAGAGGGCAGGATGAAAACTGGCCTTTTGAAGAGGGATATAAAATGTTTTAATTTTATTAGACTACACCATATGTGAAAGAGGGGATGTAGGTGAGAAAGGCAGGAGCAAATAGATTGAAGCCAGATTAGGGAGGGCATTGAATGCTAGGATGAGCGTTTTATTGTGAGTACCAAATTGGAAAGATAAAATTTAACAAAGATAAATGTAAAGTCTAACATTTAGATTTTAAAAAATCAACAAATTGTGTAAAGGATTAGGAAGATAGTGACTTAAAAGTAGTTTCATATGAAAGGGATGTGGAGAGTTTAGTTGACCAAAAACTCAATATAAGTGAAGAATGTGGCTTTATTCAGTAGGTAATAGGGAATCACTGAAGATTTTTGAGTCAAGGAGTGACATGATGAAAGAAGTACATCATGAAAAGCATTGTGGAAGATAGATGAAAAAGGAGAGACTAGCAGCAAGGAGGCTAGAGGAGAGATAATTAGAGCAGTCTCAGTGAGCAGTGATGAGTAGGATCTGAATTAGGGCAGTTGGTATGTTAGAGGGGAGGAAGGTTCAGATATGAGAGAGACTAAGGAGCTAGTGAGGACAGGAATGCTGACTGAATGTGTGTTGTTATTGAGTTGTGTTTTAGTTGTGTCTGACTCTTTGTAACCCCATTTAGGCTTTTCTTGGCAAAGATACTGGAATGGTTTGCAATTTCCTTTTCTAGCTTGTTTTACAGATGAGGAAACTGAGGCAAACAGGGTTTAGTGATTTGACTGTGGTCGCAAGCCTTGTAAGTTTCTAAGGTCAGATTTGAACTTGGGAAGAGGAGTCTTCCTGAGTTCAGATCCAGCACTCTATCCACTGTGCCACCTGCTTGGATGTTAACAGAATTATTATTTTTCAGACTCGACCTTATTGGTAATTTTATTTCTTAGATTCTGAGCTTTGGCTTAAAATGAATGCCTTGCCTTCACCCTCATTTCTAATCTCTGAGTGCCAGGCTGTATATTTTCCTGAAGGCTACCACAATTGGGTCCCATCCTTTGGACCTGAGCTTCACTGAATTATCTTATCAAGGCTGTAACCCTTGGTCAATGATATAACAGTCAGAGTATTGTATGGGAGATCAGTCAAATCTTTGAACTAACAGTGTTCTTTAGAACCCTTTTTAGTCATGCAAAAAGTACTTTGTAGATCCTTTAGTACTGTTATTAGGCAGCACACATTTCACTCATTTCTCTTTCCAGAGTGTTGACCAAATATAGATTATGTGTCCAGTCCTTTGATAAGCACTCTGTGGGTAGAGCTTATAGTTTAGATTTCAAACCAACTCTGTGGGCAACTATAATTTAAATTATGAAAAGTCTTAAACTGAGGAGTTTGGAGTTAATGCAATGGACAATAAAGAGCCATAATAGCTTCTTGCACAGGGGAGGGAGGTGTTGGAAGTACTGTTTTATTAATGTAATAGGCCTTTGGCCACTATCACAGGGGAAAGTGATTCAAGAGACTTGGAATGAAGTATCTGCTACTGTTGGCAGAGTGGATTGATCTTGATTCTGAGCTTCCATGCCTTTGGATTTATGGGAGCAAGAAACAGTGGAAAAAAGTTTGAAACTGAGGAGAGGAGGGTCACTATTGAAAGAAAAGTGGAGCAGATTAGAGAGTTCTCTCAATTCTCTCAATATTCCCCTCCAAACAACTTTAAAATAATACCTCAAATCAAATTTTGGAGTGGCAGAGTCAATTAAAAGATCAGAATGAGGTATTTTTCCAGCCTAAGAAAAATTAGGAGTTAATCAGGAGAAGTCTGTGGCAATAGGGTGGAGGTCTGTCCAGAGTACATACGTGTGGTGTCAGCAACAGTGGCTGCAGGAGCAGCAGCAACAGCTTTAGGAGTTCTCAACCCAGAGATGGTAAGGCACTGGGTGCAGCTGGCACTGATTGGCAGCTCTATTACCCATACACAGTTTTGGGTCACAGTTCCAGAGCAGAGAGAACCTGGAATCAGGAGGACTTAAGTTCAAATCTGGCCTCAGACACTTGACACTTACTAGCTGTGTGACCTTGGGCAAGTCACTTAACCCCAATTGCCTCACCTCTCCCCTCAAAAACAAAACAAAAAACAAAACCAAGAGAGTGCAGAGGAGCACTTGTGATTGGTCATAAGAAACAGGGGACCTGATCATAATTCTGGGGCCAAGAGGGGCACTCATGGTTGTGACTGCAGGGGAGCAGGGGCCTTTCCTGAGTAAAGACCAGAGCACAGACCAGGAGAGCAGTGATTACACCTCTCCCTAGATCACACCATCTCACAAGCACTGAAAATTTGCAGACTCCCAGAATATAGCCCTGAAAATAGCAGCACAAAAAAGCCCGAAGCTTGGGACAGTGCCTCCCCACTTCCAGGTGAGCAGAGCTCAACTTTAACAAAAGGTTCAAAGTCAAAAGATAGGCTGGAAAATGAGCAAATAGCAAAAAAAGATCTTGATTACAAATAACTACTATAGTGGCAGGGAAGACTAAGACACAAATTCAGAAGAGGATATTAATGTGAAAATAGCTACAAAGCCTCAAAGAAAATGCTAATTGAACTCAAGTCCACCAAGAATTCCTAGAAGAGGGGCAGCTAGGTGGCAGAGTGAATCAGCATCAACCCTGAAGTCAGGGGGACCTGAGTTCAAATCTAGCCTCAGACACTTAACACTTACTAGCCATGTGACCTTGGGTAAGTCACTTAACCCCAATTGCCCTGCCTTCCCCATTCCAAAAAAAAAAAAAAAAGAATTCCTGGATTCCTGGAAGAGTCAAAGAAAGAGAAAAGAGTAATAGAGGGAAAATTGGGAAAAGGAAGATAAATTATATAAGAAAATTATGAAAAATAGCATAGTAAAAGAGACACAAAAAAATACTGAAGAAAACGACATCTTAAAATACAGAATTGACCTAATGGTAAAAGAAGCACAAAAATTCACTGAAGAAAAGAACTCCTTAAAAATCAGAATTGGCCAAATAGAAAAAGGAATACAAAAGCTCACTGAAGGAAATAATTTCTTTTCTCTCTATCTTTTTTTTTATTTTTAAGTTTACATCATTCATTTCCACAAAATTTTGAGTTACAAATTTTTCCCCAATTTTCCCTACCCACCACCCCAAAACAGTGTTCCGACTGAATATCCCCTCCCCCAATCTGCTCTCTCCCATATCTTCCCCCATTCCCCTTCCAGCTTTCCAGTAGGGCACAGTAGATCTCTATGCCCCAGTACCTATATATCTCATTTCCCAGTTATAAGTAAAATAATAATAACAATATGTATATGGATTTTTAAATATTTTATTTTAAAACTTTGGATTCCAGATTCTTTCCCTTCCTCCCTTGTCACCCACCCACACTGAGAAGAAAAGCAATTCAGTATAGGTTGTACATGTCTAGCTATGCAACACATTTCCATAGTGGATACATTGTGAAAGACTGACTACACTTCCCTCCATCCCATCCCACCTCCCACTTGTTCCATTCTCTACTTTGATCCTGCCCCTTTTCAAAACTGGGTGCTTCCAACTTCCCTCCCCGCCAACCTGCCCTCCCTTCCATCATCCCCCCTCTCTTCCCCTTCCCCTCTACTCTCCTGTAGGGTGAGATACCCTATTGTCCAATTAAGGAGGTTCAGAATTCTTATAAACAGAATGCTCATCACTCCAAGAAATACCCAAGGCAATTTTTTTAGAATATTTATTCAGAATATATGTATATATAGGTAAGTGAGAGAGAAACCAAACTGGAGATAAGAGAGTAAAAGGCTTAAAGATAGCAGAATAAGAGCAACTATGATTAGTAGTGGAGATATATATTTACATATTTACAAGCATCACCATTTTTGGGAAACACCAACACCTGATCACACAAGCTGGGGAATCCTGGGTATAGCCATCAGGGTTCCACATGAAAGGGTCCCATTCCATACTAGCAGAGGCAATTATAGCATGAACCTTTTTCTTATTCACCTTGCCCCAGTGATGTTTGTACTTATATTGTGCCACACAGAGTGCAGCTTTCTCAGCTACAGCCTGATAATTTCTAGCCTGGTCTCCCAAAATGAAATTCTGACATTGAAGCATAGACAATCTTCCCTGTATTTCTACCAATTCTTTCTCCATTTGTACTTTTTCTTCTATTTTCTTATCCCTATCTCTACACACTGTCCTGTAGGCAGTCAATAAAGCCCATCTTCTCCTACATATCCCTAATAATTCTTTCCCTTTCTTTATTGGTATGTCCTGCAAACATTCTGTTACCTGCAGGGGAGTTCCATGACTCATAGGCTTCCCCAGTCTTCCCAGAGACCTGTTCCCTGAGCCCATACTTGGGCTAAGGAAGAATAAGGCAAATCCTCCCACCCTGGTATCAAAGCAGGCTTTGTACATTCGCTGGATTTCTTAAAAAAAATGACATTTTGTGTAATCCTGTTCGTGATGCCAATTTTGCGTGGTTAAAGATTAATTTTGCCTAATTAGGATCGGATTCTCTCCCACAAAATGATATGTGTTCACCAAAACTAATAATAAGGGGTGGCTAGGTGGCGCAGTGAGTAAGAGCTCAGGCCTTGGAGTTGGGATGACCCGAGATCAAAACCGGCCTCAGAAAATGAGCACCCACACATAAATAATGACTAGCTGTGTAACCTTAAGCAAGTTATGTAACCCCAATTGCTTTAAAAAAAAAAAAACAAACAAAAACAAAACTAATAATAAAAAGGAGTTTTTAGGAAAACATAGGAAAAGAAATGGTAAAGAACATTTCTTACATATGCAATATAGGCAACATGATAAGGCTAATAAGCTTAGTAAGATTAAAAGTATCACTATAAGCATAGAAGAAAATGAAAGAAAAAATATCACCAATCAGGGGAGTACCAACTCTTCACTTTTCCACAATGGCTGGGGAATCCCGTGTTTCAGTCTATGAGTCCCAACTGGGGGGGTCCCAGGCAAAGCATCCTCTCCGTGGGTGAAATTCCAATTTGGGGTCTGAATCCTACAGTTTAAGTAGTGCTGAAAAAAGAAGGCATACTGCCAGGTGTTTCTAGCAAGCATCATATCTGGTGTGAGGCCTGGGATGGAGGTCAATCCCTCCAAGCCCACCCCCCAAGAACGATATTTCCTTGGAGTGGCTAGTTCCAGGAGTTGGGCAGTTACCATATCTCTTCTAAAGGACCTGGCCAAGGTCCCAGGAGAGGAGGAGCCCTCAAGTTCTCAAGATCCCTGTTCCCAAACAACTCCCCAAAACTTTATTGTTATTAAGGCAGTTAAAAGGAGTTTATATAGAAATAGGGCATGGTATGAATGGATTATATTGGAATGATATTTTAAAAATGGAGGGGTAAGAAAGAGGGATGCACTAGGAAAAGGGAGAAGGGAGAAAGAAGAGGTAGAATGGGGAAATTTTTCTCATGTAAAAGAGGTATACAAGGAAGCGCTTTTATAGTGGATGGGAAAATGGGGGTGATGGTGGCAGGCAATACTTGAACCTCACTCTCATTGGAATTAGCTCAAAGAGGGAAGAATACACACACACACACACACACACACACACACACACACACACACAAATTCAGTTGTGTATAGAAATCTATCTTAGCCAATAGGGAAATAGGAGAGGAAGGGGACAGAGTCAAGATGTTGGAGTAGAAACAGGACTTCCTCAGGGCTCCAGCTACCACCTTCCCCATTTCATGTAAAAGGGGACTCTGAACAAACTTTGGAGCTACAGAACCCATAAAATCACACAGAGAAGCTAACCTCCCCCTGAGGACAGCCCGGCAGCCCAGCAGGGAGTGGCCAGCTCAGCCCTCTAGGAGCTGAGCCCAGGCCCACATGAGCCAGAGGTTTTAGCCTCAGGATGGGCCTGACCAACCACCCGCTGGAGGGACTTCAGATCAACTGTGGCAGTTTCCAGAATTATCAACACATAGATGCTAAGGACAAAGTGAGAGGTCAGTGCAGTGTGGACTTTGGGACCCAGTAGTTGGGAGTGCATTGGCTATTGCCCCCAGGGCAAGAGGCGGCTGAGGCACCTCTGCCCTGCAGCCGCAGCAACATTTGGCTGCTTCAGCTACTGGCAAGCAGACTGTAGGGGACCGGGTGACCAGTCTGAGGGGTAGTCACTCTTGCTTTAACCTTCTTGGATTTGGATTGCAGTCTGGGGTGGAGGTCCTGGGGTGTGTGACCAGCTTGCCAGTGTGTGTGGAGGCTTCAGAGAGGGCACCCAACTAATACCTCCAGCAGCTGAGAAAACCCCAGTGTTTGGGATGGAAGCTCCCCTGTCTGGTGGCAGAGTCCTACTGTGGCAAAAAGCTCAAAAGTCAAGTAATTGAGTGGCAATATGACCAGGCAAAGGAAGCAAAACAAACAGAAGAATCCAATATTAGACTCCTGTTTTGGGGACAAAAAAGATCAAAGCATGGAGCAGGAGGAAGACAGTGAAGTTAGAACTCCTGCACCAAAAGCTTCAAAGGAAAATATGAGCTGGTTACAGGCCATAGAAGACCTCAAGAAGCAGATAAGAGAAGTGGAGGAAAAATTGGGAAGAGAAATGAGAATGATGCAAGAAAATTATGAAATGAGAGTCACAACCTGACTGAAGAAAATAACACCTTAAAAATGGACTAACTCAGATGGCAAAAGAGTCTCAAAAAGGCAATGAGGAGAAGAATGCCTTAAAAAATGACTCTAAACAAACTTTGGAACTACAGAACCCACAAAATGGCAGAGAGAAGCTAACCTCTGACTGAAGACAGCCCAGCAGGCTGGCAGGAAGGGGCCAGCACAGTGCTCTGGGAGCTGAAACCAGACCCATATGAGCCCATGGTTTTAGCCTAAGGGCAACCACAATCAGCCACCATCTGGAGGGATTTCAGATCACCAGCAGCTGTGGCAGTTTCCAGAATTATCAACCCATAGATGCTAAGGACAAAGTGAGATGTCAGTACAGTGTGGACTTTGGGAACCAGGAGTCTGGGAGTGTGGTCTGGCCTTTGCCCCCTGGAGGGAGAAGCAACTGAGGCATGGCAGATGTGCAGCCACTGCCATGTGGGTGCTTCAGAGCTCCTGGCCTACAGATTGTAGGGGGACCAAGCAACCAGTCTGAGGGGTAATCGCTCTGGCTTTGACCTGCTTGGAGCTAGATCATTATCTAGGATGGAGGTCCTGGGGTGTGTGAGCAGTCTGCCAGAGTGTGTGGAGGCTTCAGAGAGGGCACCCAACTAATACCTCCAGCAGCTGCAAAAAAACCCCCAGTTATTGGGACGAAGCTCCCCTCCCCACAATAGCAGAGGTCTACTGTGGTAAAAAGCTCAAAAGTCAAGTAATTGAGTGGCAACATGAGCAAGCAAAGGAAGCAAAGCAAGGAGAACAATACGACATTAGACTCCTATTTTGGGGACAAAAAGGATCAAAGCATGGAACAGGAGGAAGACAGTGAAGTCAGAACTCCTGCACCAAAAGCTTCAAAGGAAAATATGAACTGGTTACAGGCCATAGATGACCTTAAGAAGCAGATAAGAGAAGTGGAGGGAAAATTGGGAAGAGAAATGAGAATGATGCAAGAAAATTATGAAATGAGTCAACAACCTAACTGAAAAAAATAACACCTTAAAAAAAAACTCAGGGTGTTTTGGTGGCACAGTGAATAGAGCATCAGCCCTGGAGTCAGGAGGACCTGAGTTCAAATCCGACCTCAAACACTTGACACAAAAACTAGGAGTGTGACCTTCAGCAAGTCACTTAACCCCAATTGCACTCCAAAAAAAAGCAAAAAAAAAAAGTTAAAAAAAATAGACTAACTCAAATGCAAAAGAGGCTCAAAAAGCCAATGAGGAGAAGAATGCCTTAAGAAGCTGAATTTGCCAGATGGAAAAAGAATTTCAAAAGCCCACTGAAGAGATTAATTTCTTCAGAAATAGATTGGGGCAAATGGAATCTAGTGACTTTATGAGAAATCAAGATACTATTGAACAGATCCAAACAAGTGAAAAAATAGAAGGCAATGTGAAGTATCTCATTGGACAAACCACTGACCTGGGAAATAGATCCAGGAGAGATTATTTAGAAATCATTGGACTACTTGAAAGCCATGATCAAAAAAAGAACCTAGAAATCATCCTTCAAGAAATTCTCAAATTTTGGGAAAGTCAGAGGAAGGGATCAGGGAAGATATGGAAGAGAGTAGATTGGGGAAGGGGATATTCAGTGAGATCACTCTTTTGGGGTGACGGGTAGGGGAAAAATGGGGAGAAAATTTGTATCTCAAAATTGCCCTGTTGTTTTAGAACCAGAGGGCAAAATAGAGGTTGAAAGTATCCACCAATCACCTGCTGAAAAAAGATCATAAAAAGAAAATGCCTAGGAATATTATAGCCAGGTTCCAGAATTCCCAGATCAAGGAGAAAATATTACAAGCAGTCAGGAAGAAATAATTTGAATATTGTGGAAACACAATCAAGATAACACAGGATCTGGCATCTTCTGCACTGAGGGATTGAAGCGCTTGGAATATGATATTCCAGAGGTCAAAGGAGCTGGGATTAAAACCAAGAATCACCTACCCAGCAAAACTGAGTATCATGTTTAACAAACACAGATAACTGAGTCAAATTTATAAGAATACAAGTCATTTCCCAATTGATAATTGGTCAAAGGATATGAACAAGCAGTTTTCAGATGAAGAAATTAAAGCTATCTATAGTCATATGAAAAAATGCTCTAAATCACTACTGATTAGAGGCATGCAAATTAAAATAATTCTGAGGTACCACCTCACACCTATCAGATTGGTTAAAATGACAGAAAAGGAAAATGATAAATGTTGGAGAAGATGTGGGAAAATTGGTACACTAATGCATTGTTGGTGGAGTTAGGACCTGATCTAATCAATTCTGGAGTCTGGAATTCTGTCCAAAGGACTATAAAACTGTGCATACCCTTTGACCCAGCAATACTACTACTAGGTTTGTATCCCAAAGGGATCATAAAAAAAGGAGAAAGGACCCACATGCACAAACATAATTATAGTGGTTCTTTTTATGGTAGCAGAGAATTGGAAATTGAGGTAATGTCCATTAATTGGGGAATGGCTGAACAAACTTTGGTATATGAATATAATGGAATACTATTGTGCTGTAATAAAAATGAACAGGTGAACTTCAGAAAAACCTGGAAAGACTTCAATGAACTGAAACTGATTGAAGTGAACAGAACCAGGAGAACATTGTACACAGTGTAGCAACATTGTGTGATGATCAAATATGATAGATTTAACTCTTCTCAGCAATACAATAATCCAAGACAATTCTGAAAGACTTATGATGGAAAATGCTGTCCACATCCAGAGAAGGAACTAATCTGAATATCTGAGGACAGACTTGAACTCAGGTTTTCCTGAATCCTAGTCCAGTGCTCTATTCACTGTGCCACATGGCTGCTTAATCTTAGTTAATTAATACAAACTAATACCTACATGGAAAGATATGCATGTTCACTTTTTGTCAAATTCCCTAACCATTAAGGTCTTCAATGGTCACACTCCCTCATGTCACGATGACCCATCTTCATTTTGCCAATTGTGCCCCAGCAAGCCTTGGATCACTCTCATCATTTGCTGCTTTCACTCCTGTACATGTGCTGCTACACAAAGATGGAAAGAATCAGTCAACTATTCTAAATAGGTGCACTACAAATTTATGTTACACAACCTCAGTTGGACAATCATTGCTGCTAAGCAATCCTTCTATACCTTTCTTATCAGCTCACTATCCCACTCTCCATAGTGTCTCTTCCAAACCTTTTCATTCCTTTTCAAACCTCTCCCTCCATTCTCTCAGCTGAGAATCTTGTTTTATATTAAAAAAAAAATTGAAGACATTTGCTGTGAGTTCCCTCTTCTCCCCTCTTCATTGCATATCACTTAGATAACTTCTGTCACCATCTCCTCCTTCACCTTTGTCTCACACAAAGTGGTGGCCTTACTCCTTACCAAGACAAACCCTTCACACTGCACAAGCCATCCCACTCCTTCCCATATCCTCCAACAGATTGCCCCCTCAGTCATCCCCCTTCTTTCACTTATCTTCAGTCTCTCCCTGTCTACTGACTCATTCCCTAATGCCTACAAACACGCCCATGTATTTCCTATCTGCAAAAAACACTTACTTTGTCCTTACATCCCTGCCAACTATCATCTTATCTCTTTTGTCTTTTTTTTTTTGGAGGGGGGAAGGCAGGGCAATTGGGGTTAAGTGACTTGCCCAAGGACACATGGCTAATAAGTGTTAAGTGTCTGAGGCCACATTTGTACTCAGGTCCTCCTGACTCCAGGGCCAGTGCCCTATTCACTGCGCACCTAGCTGCTCTCCTGCCTCTCACTCTTAACCCCTTACAATTAATTCTGCTTCTGACCTTATCTATCATTCCATTGAAGCTACTCTTTCCAAAGTTACCAAAAAGTGTTGAATCCAATGGCCTTTTCTCAATCTTCATTCTTTTTTCTCTCTTTGCAGCCTTTGATGGATAGTTTCTTCTTGAAACTCTCTTCTTTCTAGGTTTTTAGGACACTAATCTCTCTTTGTTCTCCCCTTACCTATCAGACCACCCCTCAATCTGTTTCATTGTATTCTTATCTAGGTAACGTCCTTTAACCATCTGAGCTTCTCATGTCTCAGTCCTGGGCCCTCTTCTCTTTTCTCTCTATACTACTTGGTGATCTTATCAGCTCCTGTGGATTCAATTATCATCTCTATGCTGATGATCCTCAAATTTACCTCTTTTGCCCTAACCTCTTGTAATAGCAATGGAATTTGAAGATCCTCTTGTATTGGCGAGTAAACAGGTACTTAGCACTTAGTTTCAAGTTAATTATATCAAGCCTCTGTTAAGAAACAGAAGCTGATGTAACAGGAAGGGGTGGAACAGGGAGGAGCTAATACCTTATATAAGGAAAACACCAGCTGGAGAGTCAGTTTCTCTGAGCAAGCTGCATAGAGATTGAGGAGGAGAGGCTAGAACGTGATTTTGATTTTGAGAACTGACATTCTGCTGAGACTTTTCTTCTGGGAACTTCTGTTGAGAGATTATGAGAATGAGGCTGAGGAACTACCATGAGTGAGAGAGGAGGATCCCTGCTTGACGGAATCTGCTCTGTTGTGAAGGCTTGGGAATGTGGGTGTTCACTGCATTAACCATGTGTACCAACTTTGTGGTTACTGTAATTACTTTGACTTTCTATTTCTGGGCCTTGGTTTCCTAGTATTTGAATAAGGACTTAAGGTGGACTAGACACTGTGAGCTTCAATATCGAACAGGAACTGCACAGAGAGCTGGACAAGGAATTGAGATCTGTCTGCCTTTGAACTCAGGTGGCAGTTGGTTAGATTCCGGCAGGAGCTGGGAC
Source organism: Gymnobelideus leadbeateri (assembly GCA_011680675.1). Classification (NCBI taxonomy): domain Eukaryota; kingdom Metazoa; phylum Chordata; class Mammalia; order Diprotodontia; family Petauridae; genus Gymnobelideus; species Gymnobelideus leadbeateri. The sequence goes on from WOXC01000295.1 coordinate 108,590, forward strand.
CATGGAAGAGGAACCATGGAAGCTGAGAGCTTGCCTTAAGTCAAGATGAAAAGACCTCTCCTTGGGTATTTAATGCTGACTGATGAAATTGTAACTTACTTGTGACCTAGGGGTGGATGGCCTTTGTACTTTCCACTACCCCTTAAGAGGGTACTGAGGTAGTGACTGATGATATTGTAACTTAATTGCACACCATGGATGGAGGACTTTGACTTTTGTACTTTGTGATTGAATTAAGGACTTAGTGATTGACTAAATGAATGTACTTTGCTTAAAACTATGTGACCACTTTGGTGAAAACTATGTGGCTATTCTAGTGATAATTTGTATGCTGTACCTTGATTTTCTTTGAATGTTTTGTCTTAGTTTGTTACTGAATAAATAGAGTTTACTATACTGTGTAGTCAGAACTTTGAAAGCTACTTGTGCTTGGCTTTACACCTCTCTGCTGACCTCTAATCTCACATCTCTAACTTTCTTTCAGACATCTCCAACTAGATGTCTAATATACCTCTTGAATTCAAGATATCCCAAACTGCTCATTATCTTTTCTCCTACACCCTCCTCTTCCCCTTGTACCTTGCCTATTACTGTAGAGGGCAAAGCCATCCTCCCAGTTTCTCAGGCTCGAAACCTAAAGTTATTCTGGATTACTCATTATCTCTCTTTTTTTTATATATTTGAAACATTAAATTTTAAGATCTCTAATTTCAGATCCATTCCCTTCCTCCCTTGTGTAATGGAAATGCAGATTTGAAGATCTTCCCTGCCCATAGGCCCTTTGATTGGCTTAAGAGACTTTGATTGACTTAAGTGACTCTGAGAACCTTCCTTGATTTGAAAATATACTCTGCCCCCTAATAGGCTGAATGTGGTCACATGGAGCCTGTGGTAGGAGGCTTGGTTTTCAGGAATGACCACACCTTGATGCTGTGTGATTGGGCAGTGGGTCAAGAGGGTGGTTACATTGTCTGAGCCAGGAGAAGACTATATAATCCCTGATTTGAGGCTTTGCTTTGGGGCTCACTTTGAGAAGTGTTGTGTGATTTGACCAGATGAGACTCTGGGAAGCTGTTGTTGAGAGCTCCCTGGCTTTGAAAACCCAGATGTTGATGCTTCCCTCACTGGTAACTGTGATTTGGTATTGATAATGGTTGGACAGTTTGGAAACCTGTCTGTATACTCTGAAGTTCAGGGTGCTGACCTTTTTCCCCTGAACTAGGTAATATATGTTTGTTTGATTAAAGTAAGCTTGTTAACCCATTTTGAGTTGCTTTCATTTTGAAAAGCAGATCTAATAACCTATGTTGGCAGTCACCCTGGGGATATTGGGGTGCTTGCTGCTACAAAATGGCAACGATGGATGGGATCTGCTGAGTAAAAGGAAAGTATGGGGGCTGGGATAATTGTTTGTTTCCCAGTTGTGGCAGCTCTGATTCTGTGGAGCCATGGAGCAGGAGAGAAGAATGGCCTGCATGCTGACTTCACTGAGCTGAGAGCAGGAATGGTGAGCTGCCTGCATGGAGATCTGTGGAGAAGCCTGGAGCTGCTGCCTTCTGCTGGAGGAGAAGGAACCCAGGAGTTTGGAATTCAGCCACAGGACAAGATATGGACTGTGTGGCAAAGCAGGGGCACTGAATGTGTTTCCTTGCTGCATCCCACAGTTTGGGACCTAGGGGGAGGATGGACTTGTGACTATGGTGGGTGGGGTGAAGTGCCATGGACCCCTAAGGACCCCACCTTTGATTTTGTTGCCCAGCTCCCTCTCTGGACCTGAAAGCAGGGGCTGGAGCAGTGTTATGGGAAGGACACCCCCCTCCTCCCAAGAGAACTTTATTTGGACTCTTGTTTTGAATTGATGTGATAATGTACTTTGTGTTTAAGGCCCAGTGGCCACTTTGGTAACTTTAGATGTACCTTGAAAATATGACTTAAGAGATGGTTAGTGCTAATTGAAATGTAAATTGTCTATGCTATGGACATGCTTAGTAAGACTTTACTGAATAAGTGACTTATTGTACTTTGATTGTTACTGATAAGAGACTAGTTGAGTTAATCAAGACTTTGCCCCATGAGTGGAAGACTTTGACCTTGTACTTTGAAACTACTGATAAGTGACTAATTGAGTTAATCAAGACCTTGCCCCATGAGTGGAAGACTTTGACTATGTATTTTGAAAACTGATGTGACTGACTGAGTTAACTTAAGAGTGACTATTTTTTGATTTTACCAATAAGTGACTGATTTAACATTTGCCCCATGAGTGGAAGACTTGGACTATTGTACTTTGAGATTATATTGTGATTTTCTTATGTACCTGGAAAATGTGACCTAAGAGATGTTTTAGTGCTAATTCAAATGTAAATTGTGTATGCTATGGGCATGAAAGATCTTGGGGCCAAATGTAATGGAAATGCAGATTTGAAGATCTTCCCTGCCCATAGGCCCTTTGATTGGCTTAAGAGACTTTGATTGACTTAAGAGACTCTGAGAACCTTCCTTGATTTGAAAATATACTCTGCCCCTTAATAGGCTGAATGTGGTCACATGGAGCCTGTGGTAGGAGGCTTGGTTTTCAGGAATGACCACACCTTGCTGTGTGATTGGGCAGTGGGTCAAGAGGGTGGTTACATTGTCTGAGCCAGCAGAAGAGTATATAATCCCTGATCTGAGGCTTTGCTTTGGGGCTCACTTTGAGAAGTGTTGTGTTATTTGACCAAATGAGACTCTGGGAAGCTGTTGTTGAGAGCCCCCCGGCTTTGAAAACCCAGATGTTGATGCTTCCCTTTTTGGTAACTGTGATTTGGTATTGATAATGGTTGGACAGTTTGGAAGCCTGTCTGTATACTCTGAAGTTCGGGGTGCTGACCTTTTTCCCCTTAACTAGGTAATATATGTTTGTTTGATTAAAGTAAGCTTGTTAACCCATTTTGAGTTGCTTTCCTTTTGAAAAGCAGATCTAATAACCTGTGTTGGCAGTCACCCTGGGGATATTGGAGTGCTTGCTGCTACACCTTGTCACCCATTCCCTCTGGGAAGATAAGTAATTCAGTATGTGTTGTACATGTATAGCTATGCAAAATATTACCATAGTAGATATATTGTACAAGGCTGCTTATAATTCCCTCCCACCCATCCCACCCCCCACTTGGTCCATTCCCTACTTGATCCTGTCCCTCTTCTATAGTGGGTACTTCCAACCTCCCCTCTCCCCAAGAATGCCCTCCCATCCATCATCCCTCCTCTCATCCCCCTTCCCCCTATTCTGCTGCAGGTTGAGATATCCCATTTAGTATGCATGTCATTCTCTCCCTGAACCAAATTCAATGAGAATGTGGTTTTGCCTTTTTGCCTTCCTATTCTTCCCCTCCCCTGCAGCCACTTTCCCTTGCTTCTTCTACATGAGATAGTTTACCCTACCCTGTCTCTCCCCATCTCCTCTTGCCACTTTCCTCTCTTACCTCATAATTTCACCCCTTAAGTATCATCCCTTCCCAACAAATTCAACCTATGCCCTCTATCCATGTATAACTGTAAACATATATACACACATTCACATATGTATTCATGTGACCATATACCCTTCTTCCATTATTTTCATACTGAGAAAAGTTTCATCAGTCACAGTTATTGTTTTTCCATATAGGAATGTAAGTAGGTTAACTTTGATAAGTTCCTTTTGATTTCTTTTCCCTGTTTATCTTCTCAGGTATCTCTTGCTTCTTGTGTCTGGATGTCAAAATTTCTATTCAACTCTGGTTTTTTCCTCAAGAATGCTTGAAAGTCCTCTATTCCACTGAATGACCATATTTTCCCCTGAAACAAAATACACAGTTTTGCTGGGTAGGTGACCCTTGGGTTCATTCCCAGTTCTTTTGCCCTCTGGAATATCATATTGCATGCCCTTTGATCCCTCAGTATAGAAGCTGCCAGGTCCTGTGCTATTCTGATTGTGTTTCCACAATATTGAAATTGTTTCTTCCTGGCTGCTTGTAGTATTTTCTCCTTGATCTGGGGATTCTGGAACCTGGCTATAATATTCCTGGGAGTTTTTTTTGGGATCTTTTTCAGGAGGTGATCTGTGGATTCTTTCAACCTCTATTTTGCCCTCTGGATCTAAAACATCAGGGCAGTTTTCCTTGAGAATTTCTTGAAGGGTGATTTCTAGGTTCTTTCTTTGATCATGGCTTTCAGGTAGTCCAATAATTTTTAAATTGTCTCTCCTGGATCTATTTTCCAGGTCAGTGGTTTTTCCCATGAGATATTTCACATTGCCTTCTAATCTTTCATTTGTTTGGATCTGCTTAACAGCATCTTGATTTCTCATAAAGTCACTAGCTTCCATTTCCTCCAGTCTAACTCTGAAGGAATGAATCTCCTCAGTGAGCTTTTGAGATTCTTTTTCCATCTGGCAAATTCGACTTTTTAAGGCATTCTTCTCCTCATTGCCCTTTTGGGCCTCCTTTGCCATTTGAGTTAGTCTATTTTTTAAGGTGTTGTTTTCCTCAGTCAGGCTGTTGACCCTCATTTCATACTTTTCCTGCATCCCTCTCATTTCTCTTCCCAATTTTTCCTCCATTTCTCTTATTTGATTTTTAAAATCCTTCTTAAGGTCCTCTATGGCCTGTAACCCACTTATATTTTCCTTTGGGGCTTTTGGAGCAGGATTTCTGACCTCACAGTCCTCCTCCTGTTCCATGCTTCGATCCTCTTTGCCCCCAAAATAGGAGTTGAATGTTTCATTTCTCTGTTTATTTAGTTTCCTTTGTCTTGGCATGTTGCCACTTAATTATTTGACTTTTGGGCTTGTTGCTACAGTAGAACTCTGCCACCAGACAGGGGAGCTTCGACCCAAACGTGTTGGGGGACAACTTCCGTTTCTGGCAAGCTGAAAACCCTCCCCACAACCTCCCCCCCAGACCACAATCCAGATCCAGGGAGGTTAAAGCAAGAGCGATTACCCCCCAAGACTGATTGCTGGATCTCCCTACAGTTCGCAGGCCAGGAGCTGGAGCCACCACTGAAAACTGCAAAATGGCGTGTCTCCTCAGTGGCTTCTAGCTCCCAGGGGAGGGAGCCGAGGCGTTCCCCAAATACTGGTCCCAAAGTCCATATGGCACTAACCTCTCACTTTGTCCTGGGCATGTCTGTGTTGACCATTCTGGAATCGCCACAGATGTTGGTGTTCTGGGGTCCCTCCAGCCAGCTGCTGGCCTGGCCGCCCTGGGGCTAAAACCAAGGCTCATGCGGACCTGGGCTCTGCTCTCCCCGCTCTGTGCTGCCTGCTCCCAGAGTGCTGCACTGGTCCTTCCTGCAGGGCTGCTGTCCTTAGCAGGAGGTTAGCTTCTCTGTGTTGTTCTGTGGGTGCTGGGGCTCCAGAAGTTGTTCAGAGTCCCCTTTTACATAGTTTGGAGGTAATCTGGGGGGAGAGAGCCTTGGATGTGCTGTTCTACTCCGCCATCTTGGTTCTGCCCCCTGCCCATTCCTACTCATTATCTCTTAGCCCATAGTCAAGCTGTTGCCAAGGGCTGTTGATTTCACCTTTGCAACATCTCTTGAATATACCCCCTTTTCTCCTCTGAGAATGCCACCACCCTGGTACAGACCCTTATCACTTCACACCTGGATTACTACAGTAATAGTCTGCTGGTGGCTCTGCCTGCCTCAGGTCTCTCCCCACCATAATCCACCTTTCCATTCAGTCACCAAAAGAGATCTGACCTTGTTACCCTGCCCTCCCCCTACTTTTCAGTAAACTTTCATGGTTCCTTGCTGCCTTCAGAATCAGGTACAAAATTCTCTGGTATTCAAAGCTTTTCATAATCTAACCTCCTCCCACCTTTCCAGTCTTTTTACACCTTACTCCCCAACACACCCACTTTTCCATAAAGTGACACTGATCTCCTGGCTATTCCATGAATAAGATATTATCTTTTGCTCTAAGAATTTTCTTGGCTTGTACCCAATGCCTGGAATGCTCTCCCTCTTCATCTCTGCCTCCTGGATTATTGACTTTTTTCAAATCCCAACTAAAATCCCACCTTCTTCAGGAAGCCTTTCCCAAACCCTCTTAGTTCTAGTGCCTTCCCTCTGTTAATTATTTCCCTATTTAGTCTTGCATATACCTTGTTCGCACATATTTATTTGCTTGTTGTCTCTCCCCCCGGATTGTAAACTCCTTGCCTCTTTTTGTATCTCCAGCACTTAGCACAGTGCCTGGTGGATAGGAGACACTTAATAAATGTTTGTTGACTGGCTAACTGATGCAAGTGAAGAATATAGCATCTTTTCAAGCCTTCATTTGGACTTAAAACAAAAATTTATTATGTGCTAAAGCCTGGAAAAGGCAGAGATAAATGTGGAAAAGAAGAGGTTCTATATACAACATTTATATGCCAGAATTCAATACAACTAGTTGTAAATAAATGCGATCAATAAAAGGTGTAGGAACTCACAGATACTAAAGAAATGACATTAGATAATAACTTCATGGAAAAAGAAATTATAAAAATGATAGTAAGTCACATCAAAGATATTGATAATTAAGATAATACATATCAAAATAGAGATGTATTTATGCTTTAATCAACAAAGTAGAACTTAGTAAAAGGACTATAAATGTTGAGAGAAAATTAAAGAGCTGGGTCCATACTTAAAACATTTTAAAAAGCCTCAAAACAATATAGAGAAAAAGAAAAATGGCCAAGATCAGATCTGAGATCAATAAAAAATAAAATAAATGATTTAAATGATACATAAATCCAAGAATTGTTTCTGAAATGCTAAAATAGATTTGCAGTCTTATCAATGTGCGTATTCTGTCCCACAATTCAGCCATCCATGCCCTACCAGTTTTATAGGAGGAATTTTTTTTTTTTAGGTCAAGTTGTGCCACATGGTCTCTGAGATCCTTGTGATTCTGTGATCTATTAGTGAATCGATAAGCATTTATTAAATTCCTATTATGTATTAGGCACTTTTGGTTTAGAATCAAACAGAGTGATTCTGAGTGTAAATTGCCCAAAGTTATATTGGTAATAACTATTAAGACTAAAACTTGAACATGTTTTATTTTTATTGCACCCCATTGCTACTAAAGATGGAAGGTCACCTGGGACTGGACTGCCAATAACCTGCCATGGGCTAGCCCTGACCTGCATCCATTCCTGTTGAATCTGACCCAGCATATTACTAGTGATGGCTTAGTTGCAAGTAGTGATGTAAAAGAAATGAGTCTGGATAAGTATGACCAGAAGAGGCAGACTAATTATGTAGGGGGAATGAGGAATAACAGATGGACAGCCTGAATGTAGCTCCACAGCACACAGTAGATGCTTAATAAATGTTTGCTGATGGATTGATCCATGAAATATTAAAGGACAGCATGTGAAGCAGAAGATCTCCTGCTGTCCTAGGCTATGGAAGAGGTATCTCATAAATCTAAAATGCCTCTGGGGTATGGGAGAGAATGGAATGATGGGATTAGAGTTAGAATAGATCTCAATAAGGCTAGCTAATCCAATCCTAGAATACTCTCTACAACATAATCAATGGTCATATAACCTCTACTTGAAAACCACCCAATTTATTTTTTGGACAGGTTAGGAAGGAACCTTAGAACATAGAATAACAGAGTTGGATGAGTTCCTCACAAGATCACAGAATCATAGATTCAGAGACCCTAGGAGCCCTCCAGTCCAACCTCCTCATTTCATGGATGAAGAAACTGAGGCCCAAAAGAGGCTTATTGACTGGCTCAAGGTCACAGATATAAGTAACCAGGATTTGAACCCACGTTCTCTGACTCCAAATACATCACTCTGTTTAGTCCAATTTCATCATTTCAAAGAGAAGAAAACCAAAGCTTAAGTCTCCTGACTGAATACTGTATAGAATATCCATATATTGCATCTGAATCAGGGGGCTAGGTCTCAAAAGTGGACTAGACCTGGAGTCAGGAAACCTTGAGTTCAAATCCTGACAAAGATAACTTACTAGCTGTGTGACCAAGGACAAGTCACTTAACCTCTATTTGCCTCAATTTCCTCATTTGTAAAATGGGATGATAGCCTGTCCCTCAGGATTGTTGTGAGGATAAAATGACGATTGTAAAGGGCTTACAATGCTATAGAAATATTAGCTATCATTATGTAAGAGGAATCTCATGGGAAGGATTTTTCTATCTTTACAAAAAGAGAAACCGAGGTTCTGACAGCAAAATGGGAAAGGGATGAAATCAAAAAGGGAGAGGCCTCCCTGGACCTGAATTTGGAGTCAGAGGGCCTTTGAAGTAACCCTGACATTCAATACTTGTGTGACCTAGGGAAAGTCACTTGCCCTCTCTGTAAAATGAGACGGCCAGACTGGGGGGGAGGGGGGGAAGGGCGCAGAATCACTTGTGGCCCTCTAGGTCCTCAAGTGTGGCCTGTTGAGCGAATCCAAAATCCCCTTAATAAAAGGATTTGTTCTGTAAAACTTGGACTCCCTCAAAAGGGCTGAACTTGAGGCCCTAGAAGCCACATGGGACCTCAAGGCCGCAGATTCTCCACCTCTGGACTAGGAGAATTCTAAGGTCCCTTCCATTTAGAAGTTTGGGTCCTGAGCTCCTCGTCCCCCTTAGCTCCTCGTCCCCCTTAGCTCCTCGTCCCCCTTAGCTCCTCGTCCCCCTTAGCTCCTCGTCCCCCTTAGCTCCTCGTCCCCCTTAGCTCTTCGTCCCCCTTAGCTCCTCGTCCCCCTTAGCTCCGCCTCTTTCAGGTCACGTGCGCCCATTCCCTTTCCAGGGACAGCTGCCTTGTTTTGACCCCTCGGCGGCCGCCGTAGTGCTTCTCCGTCGTTGCCAAGGGAACCCTGACCCCGCCGGAAGCACTTGTTCCGGCCAGCCGTGCGCGGAGACTTGTTTCCCGCCGGCGGGAGCTGTGGCGGCCGCGGCGGTGGTGGTGCGGCGTCAGAAGGAACTGGGGACTGTCGAGCCCCTCGCCATGGCGGACCAACTCTATCTGGAGAACATTGACGAGTTCGTCACGGACCAGAACAAGATAGTGAGGAGCCCGGGGCTGCAGATGGAGGGAGGGGAGGGGCCTCTGCACTGGGGCGGTGCCAGGGCTCCTCTGCCGGGAGGGGGCAGGAAGAGGGAGGGGGCCGGCGCCGCCTGAGCTCGTGTCCCCGAGTCCGGCAGGCGCATCTCTCCCGGGGTTGAACTCTACCCCCCAATTCTGTGATTGAGAGTGGAGGAGCTGGGGCCAGCGTCCCGGGGGACTGTGACAGGGAGAGAGTGGGGGAGGGGAAACGAAGAGCTTTCTAGGTCTGTTGTCCCTGGAATAACATAAAATCTGTCTTCTTTAGGCCTTTCGCCTGACTCCGGCCTACCTGGGCCTGCCCGTGGCTTCTCTCCCAACTGCCCCCTTGCTTTGCTCTCCCTGCAAAGAGCTGTTTCGTGGGCTGCCCAGTAGCTCGGACATGCCCTCCCTCCCTATCTCTTGTCTCTTAGAATACTTTGGATTCCTTCTGTCTCCACTCTAGTGCACACAAACAACCATATAGAACCAGTCCATAGATAGGATAAGTTGGGGATAACGCAGAGGAGGCTCTAGAGCCTAGTCATGAAAGGGGAGGAGTGAAGGGAAAGGGACAATAACTGGAATCTTTCTTTTGGACCTTGACTCTTTTTCAGCCTTGGACTTATTGGTCACTCTCTCCTCCTTGATGCTCTCTTCTCTGCAGATTTTTGGGATACCATTCTTTCTCCTGGTTCTTCTACCTATTTGACAGCTCCTTTTCTGTCTCCTTTGTTGGATCCTCCTCCAGATCATGCCCTCTAACCATAGTGTCCCACAGGGATCTGTCCTGGGCCCTCATCTCTTCTTCCCCTATAATATTTCTCTTGATGCTCTCATTAGCTTAGTTACTGTGTCTATGCTGACAATTCTCAGCCCTGCCTTTTCTGCCCCAGCCTCTCTGATGACCTCCACTTTTACATCACCAAATGCCCTTCATACATCTTGAAATGAATGTCCAGTAGACATCTTAAACTCAGCTCATCCAAAACAGAATCCGTGATCTTTCCCCCAACTCCTCCCCTATTATTGTAGAGGGCCATAGAATGTTTCTTTTTTTATTCTTAATAGTATTTTTTCCCAATTAGCTGTAAAGATAATTTTTAACATTCATTTTTGTAAAATTTTGAGTTCCAAATTTTTCTCCTTCTCTCCCCTCCCCTCTCCCCAAGACATCTAGCAATCTGATACAGGTTATACATGTACAATCATGTTAAATATATTTTCACATTAGTCATGTTGTGAAGAATCAGAACAAAAGGGAAAATCATGAGAAAAAAACAAAAGTGAAAATAGATTCTTTGATCTGCATTCAGACTACATAGTTCTTTCTCTGGATGTGGTTAGCATTTTCTATTATGAGTCTTTTGGCATTGTCTTGGATCATTGTATTGCTGAGAAGACCTAAGTCTATCAAAATTGATCATCATATAATGTTGCTGTTGCTGTGTACAATGAATAATGTCTTTCTGATACTTTTAGATCACAGCCTAGGAGTCATCCTGGATTCCTCACTATCTCTTGTTCCCATATCGTTGGGAAGACCTGTTGATTTCACCTTTGCAACATTTCTCACATACTTGACCTTCTCTCCTCTGACACTACCACCCCTGGAATTTGGGCCTTCATCACCTGGACTATTGTAGTAGTCTATAAGGTGAATGTACTTGCCTTCAGTCTTTTTCCCACTCAAGTCACCTGTCATTCAGACACTAAAGAGATTTTCTGACAGCTCAGTTTCACCCATGTTACCCCTCCTACTCAATAAACTTCAGTTGCTCCTTTTTGCCTCTATGATTTATACAAAATCCTCTGTTAAAATCCTTCAAACCTAATTCCCTCCTACCTTTCTGGCCTTCTTAAATCTTATTCCTCACCAGGTATTCTTCCTTTTAATGACAGGAGGTCTGTTCTCTCTCTCCAGACCCCAGACATTTTCTCTGGCCTGGAATGTTTTTTCCTAGTCTCTGTCAGCTGGCTTCCCTGGCTTCTTTCAAGTCCTAATTAAAACCCCACCTTCTATAGGAAACCTTTCTCAACCCTTCTTAATTCTAGTGCCTTCCCTCTTTTAAGTATTTCCTATTTTTTCTGAATATGTTTGGATATGTATCCTAAATATTTTGTTATTCAGTTGTTACAATTGTGTCTGATTCTTCATCATTGCATTTGGAGTCTTCTTGGCAAAGATATTGGTTTGCCATTTCCTTCTCTAACTCATTTTACAGATGAGAAAATGAGGTAAACAAGGTTAAGTGACATGCCCAGGGTTACACAACTAACTTCAGAGGCAGTATTTGAATTGGGGAAGATGAGAATTCTTGACTCTAGGCCTGATATTCTATACACTGCACCACCTAGTTGCCCCATCAAGGAGGATATCCTGAATATGTGTGTATACAAACACATATACATGTATGTATGTACATATATGTGTATACAAATATGTATATATTCCTCTATATCCTGAATATATAGTATTATCATATTTTCTCCCCCATTAGATTGTAAGCTCTTTGAAGGCAAGGAATATCTTTCGCCTCTTTCTTTTTCCCAGCACTTAAGCACAGTGGCATAATGTTTATCGATTAATAAATGTTTATCAGTTGATATTGCTTAATAGTAGTTCATGTATCCTTAAATCTTCAAATTTTTCTGTGATCTTACCTATTTGGGAGCTCTGTCCAGCTAGACAGATTATAATCCATCCATGCCTTCCCATTCTGTGCTGTCATTATCCATGTCCTTCAGAAAGCTCATCAGAGGGCATTCACCCAGGTTGCTGGAGGTCCTCTTCATTTTCTCTTTTGCATTAGCACTATCTGGGTGTCATCAGATGAATGTTGAAATATGGGAGGTAGACATTCTTTATTCGTTTGGTCTTTCTGGTGTGGGTGGACAGAGAGTTGACTGGTCTTCATCACATCTAAATGATTATTATGATAGGCATTATTATTTCTGTTTTCCTTTTCCCACTTCTGATTTTCAGTGGCATATTTAAATAATTCATGGTTGAATCTTCTTAAATGTATGTGATTTTTTTTTTGTAAAAATCAAATAAGATAATATTTGTGAAGTACTTACTACAGTACCTGGCATGAAACACATGCTGCATAAATGATAGCTATTATTCTAAAAGTCTTTTTATTATAAATTCTTATTTTAGCTTTTACAGGAAGATGGTCTGATTGTGCACAGATAGCTGACAAGAATAATATCCATATCTGTAATAAATCTTTTTCTCTCTGTTAAAATGTATTCAGTAAGGGCAGCTAGGTGGCGTAGTGAACAGAGCACCGGCCCTAGAGTCAGGAGGACCTCAGACATTTAACACTTACTAGCTGTGTGACCTTGGGCAAGTAACTTAACTCCAATTGCCCTGCCCTCCAAAAAAAAGCCCAAAAAATGTATTCACGTTCATTCTTTGTGATGTTTGGTGCTTGTCATGTCCAGATCCTGCCATTTCTTTCTCTGAAGAAAGGTTTCATGATACAGGTGTATGAGGCTTCTCTTGTTTCTTTCTCCTGAACCATGTTTTATTATGTATTTTCCCCATCCTTATCATTTCCTACCTTTGCATTGAAGTCATCAAGTATCATGAGTGTTGTTGATTTAATTTGGAGGATCAAGTTCTTCTGGGAATTTCTCTAGTATTTCTTCCTTAGTGACTGATGTTGATGTATAAGCTGCAATAATTTTCCTCATGGGCTTTTTGCAAATACTTTTCATTAGTATAATTCATAATTACTGTAAATCCCAAGACATAGTATTTCTTGTAGCTTTGGGGTATAAAATAATAATTACAGATGACATTTTTGCAGTGCTTTATGGTTTGTTAAGAGCTGTGTTATCTCTTTTTGTCTTTAAAACAACCCTGTGAGATAGAAGTAGTTAGCCCCTTTTTACAGGTAAGGAAACTGAGACCTGAACAAGGTTAAGTGACTTGCCCAGGTTTCACACATCTGGTTAGTGTCTTACATAGGATTTGAATTTAGGTCTTCTTGACTCCAGGTTTAGCACTCTGTCCACAGCATCACCCAGCTATGATGAAACTCAGTCTACCTTTTTTCTTGGCCTCTCCCAGGAATGTTTGTGAGCCCTTTTCCCGATTACCTGTAACTTCTTTCATTAGCTAGTAAATGTTTCAAGCAGGATGTGAACTCAGGTCTTTCTGCCTCTAAGTCTAGCCCTCTGTCCAATGTGTCATCTAGAATGTAAGCTTCTTGAGGGCAGAGACAGTCTTTCTTTTTGCTAATTGTCGAGTTTATAGGAATGGGTTCTTAGGGCTAATTTGTGTTCTGCTTTCTATACATGATAACATTTTGAAAATTGCTTTCTCTTATAGGTGACCTACAAATGGCTTAGCTATACACTAGGCATCCATGTCAACCAGGCCAAACAGTAAGTAACCAGATTGCTCAAAAACTTTACTGATTGTAATTTCTTTCTTATTTTTTTTTTTACAAGCTCCAAGTTTCTTTCCCATTAAAAAAAACAAAACCAAACAAACTAGGTTATTATTATGAATTTTAACTTAGTTAGGACAAATGAAAACATTGACTGATTATTACCTTTGTTGCTGTTAACTATAAGCATTTATGAAGTTCCTTACTATGTGCCAGACGCTATGCTAGGTGCTATGGCTGCCAATGCAAAAGACAGTCCTTGCTTTCAAGGAGCTCACAATCTAATGAGGGAGACAACATACATATAACTGTACCTACAAGCTATGGACAGGGTGAACAGGAGGTAATCTCAGAAGGAAGGCACTACCATTATGGGGTGTGGGGAAAGGCCTTTTGTAGAAGGTGGGGTTTTAGCTGGCAGTTGACAGTAGCCTGGAGACAAAGATGGAGAAGCAGGGGGAGAATTCCTCTAGCTGGCATCCTGCCAGGGTGAGAGGTGGGCTGATCTGAAAGGTTCTTGGTTCTATCCCTTCTTTTTTTAATACCCCTCTATCCCCTCCCTTCCTAGTGCCTGGACTATGACAATACGTAAATGAAGGTATAATTGGGTGCTTTCTCCAGTGCTGTGCATTGTTACCTCTCCATCCCTGCTTATTCTGTGTGCCTTGTTATCTGTTTTTCCCTGTAAATTCTCCACATGTGAGCCATCCCACATTTTATAAGTCTTTCTGCAACAATAATAGAACTAACACATATATACCACTATGAAGTTTTCGAGGACTTGACATTTACATGGATTTTCTCATTTGACCCTCACAACGATTAGCTAAGGTATAGATAGTACAGGTATCATCTATGTTTTACCTATGATGAAACTGAGGCTCCGAATGACTAATTGATTTGCTAAAGTGTCTCACAGCTTCTAAGTGTTTAAGGTAGGATTTGAACCCAGTCTTCCTGATTCCTAGTTCAGCACACTCTCTGTGACATGCCACTGCATTCTCCGAGTATCGATGAAGTTTTTGGATTGTTCATCCCAGATTTTGATTGTTTGGAGATTGTTGTTTTTCATGATTTGTAGCCATGTAATCTGACCAGAAGACTGTTGGTATTTAAAAGATTGGCTTTGTGGCAGGGAGCAGGTTAGGATTGTTGAGTGTGCTACACTGTTTCCCAAATTCAGCCCAGTTTTCTCTCTTCCTCCAGTTCTGGGCCCAGCTCATTGTCCATCTGCAGTGCTTCTCTGAGATTCTCCAAGTATTGGTGAACTACCTCAGTCTAACTGCCAGCTAGCTGCAGTTCACTGTCTGTATAGCAGGCCTTTCCCATCAATTTGGTTCATCCTCTATGGATTATTTGACTTTTTTCTCGAGTGTTCTCGTCTATACATACATATGTACATATACATAACTTTCTCTAACAAATTCTATTCCTGATCTTTGTTTTTATGTTTGTATATATTTCTTATTTCCTGTCCCTCTTGACTGCTCTACTATACTTTTACCTGGTACTTTGCCCTCCTATGACTTGCCTACCCTACCTCCAAGGATTCTTCCCCATCCTTCCATTCCCATAAATCTAAACTCCCTTCTATACCCCCTTTACCTATTCCTACACCCTCCCTTCTAGAGATCCCTCCTTTGTCCTCTCCCCCCTCCTTATTGCCTTACTGTTTTATTTCTTCTAAATTTAGAAGACTCTTATACTCTTCTGAATATATATGTCTTGTAGGTTACCAAGACTACTAACCCTCCTTTCTCATCTAATTCCTCTGTGTTAATTCTTCCTTTTGCTCCTCATTTATATAAAATAATTACTCTTTTTAGCTGCTTCTAAATGGTTTTACTTTTTTTTCATCTTTTTTCCCATTTTTTTCTTTGCTTTTTGGAGGGTAATTGAGGTTAAGTGACTTGCCCAAGGTCACATGGCTAGTTTTTGTTTTAAGTGTCTGAGGCCAGATTTGAACTGAGGTCCTCCTGACTCCAGGGCTGGTGCTCTATTCACCATGCCACCTAGCCACCCCATATAGTTTTACTTTTTAAAGTTGTATTGTACTTGGGTCTACCCCAATCTTTCTTACAGACTACCCAATTACTAATGACGCTTTACATAAAGGTAAATGGTCTGTCCTTATTGAATCCCTTGTAATCAGTATTTGGTATGCACCTTATGTTTCTCTTGGCTCTTGTATAACAGATCTTCTATTAATTTCAGGTTTGTTTTCTTTTTTTTTTTTTAAACAAAGTCCTGAAAACCTGACAGTTGATCAGATTTCCATTTTTTTTCATTCAGGATTATTCTTAACTTTGCTGGGTATATTTTCAGCCAGAGCTCCAGTTCTATTGCTCTTTAATATATAGTGTTCTGAGACCTGCGGTTCTTTAGTGTCTCTACTGCCAGGTCTAGTGTAGTTCTAGTTACCAGGGGCAACTTCAATTTTGATTTTTAAGATACCATTTTCTTCCTTAAGATTCTAGATCTCCTTTTCTAATTGATTGACTTTCTTTTCTTAATCTTCCTATTTTTCTTGGAATGATCTTATTTTTTTTTCTTAATCTCTCTCATTTGATTTTTAAAGTCTTTTTTAAGTTCGACAAATTCTTTTTGAGCAGATGATCATTTGATGTTATTCTTTGGGGTAGAAGAGGGTATCTTTGCTTCAATATCCTCTTCTGAAGATGAACCAGGTCTTCTCTATTCCCATAATAGCTTTCTATGGCTGGATTATTTCTTCTTTGTGCATTTTTTTTATAATAGTAGCTTAATTTTTGTAATCACCTCTAGCCCTGGGGTATGGGGAATGGTGCCTCTTGCCCCTCTAGCCTGGAACCAAAGCCAAACCTCCAGCTTCCTGTAAGTGCCCACAGCCAAGGGCATTCCGCCCTACTGCTTCTGCCCTCACCTGGTATGTGCTGGTTCCTTTTCACCCCTGCTGCTCTCCACAGCACAGCTGGGTCTGGCGTTCCTTCTAAACAGGCGTTCCCTTAATCTTCCCTGACTCAGATGCCCAATTCCCCTCACTATCCCTGGGGTGGGGGAATGGGGGAGTGGAATACAAGTTCCAGTGGCTGAGGCTGAGGCAGCCTCCCAAACCAGCTAACCCCAGGGCTTGCTGCTTGTTAAGGGGACTCTAGTCAGGGGGTGTTTACTCTTCACAGGGACTAAACTCATCTTCTGATCTGGGACTGTCCCAAGAGGACCCCTGTTGTGCCTCTATTCTTATTTATTTTTACGCCCTCCCCTTTGTTCATCCTGAGCTTCTATTTTATCTCTTTTGGGGAGGGGAGTCTTGAGAACTTAGAACTTTCTGACCTACTCCACTACCTTCCCAGAGTCCTCTCCCTTTCCCACCCCCTTTAAAAAAAAAAATTATCCTTCCATGTAATGTTTTCAGTCTTGTGCTTCAGTTTTAGTACCAGGGCAGCTAGGTGGTGCAATAGATAAGAGTGCTGACCTTTGTTCAGATCTGACTTCAGATATTTACTAGCTTTGTGTGACCCTGGGCACATCACTCAACTTCTGCTTACCTCAGTTTCCTCATCTGTAAAATAAGAATAACAAAAGACCCACCTCCAAGGGTTGTTGTAAGGACCAAATGAGATAGTAGCTGTAAAGTGCCTGGCACATAATAAAAGGCATGTGAATGTTAGTGATTATTAGCTGTTATTAATTTTCACGTTTCTGATTTTTCTAGGAGTTTGTTATTCCAGTTTTGCACAGCTAGGTACAGTGGGTAGAGGGTTGGGCCTGAAGTGAGGAAGACTCCTTTTCCTTAGTTTGAATCTGGCCTCAGAAATTTACTATCTAGGTCACTTAATTTCTGTGTGCCTCCGTTTCCTCATCTGTAAAATGAGCTGGAGAAGGAGATGGCAAACCGCTCCAGTGTCTTTGCCAAGAAAACTCTAAATGGGGTCATGAAGGGTCAAGACTTGACTGAAAACTAACTGAACAGCAACAAAGGTTTTTACCTCTTTTGCTAAGCAGTTTATTCTAATGCTTTCCTTTAGCGATCTCACTTCCTTTCTTATTCTTACCTTTACAGTTCTCATTTCCTTTGTTTTTTAAAATAACAATTTTTTTTCAGAATTTAATAAACACTAAGTAAAATGGATGCATATACATAATAGAAAAGAAAAAGATTGCACATGAAATTGCGGACCTCTATTTTGAATTGCTTGTGTTTATTTTTAAGTATATGTTAAACTTAAAACCAGTAGATTTAAAAGCTATCCTGCTTGTTTGTGTTTCTATTTGACCTTCTTTCATTGCCTTCTCAGCATTAAAAAAAAAAAAGCCTTAATGACCCTCTTTTCTTCTTTTTTTTTTACTACCTCATTCTTAGCTACTCTTGAACTCCCATTCTCTCTCATTGGGACAAAAAAAAGCCCATTTCACAAATATGCCTAATCAACCAAAACAAATTCTAACATTGGCTGTATCTAAAGATAGTGTACCATCACTTCTCTATCAAGAGGTAGGAAGTGTATTTCATCATCAGTTCTCTTAAATTGGAGTTAGTCATTTTGGCGAGGTGGCACACAGGTGAGCACTGGGCTTGGATGACCTAAGTTCAAATCCAGCCTCATTCTTACAAGCTATGTGACCCTGGCAAATCACTTAGCCTCTCCCTGCCTTAATTTCCCCATCTGTAAAATCCCAGGATTATTGTGAAGACAAATGATATAATATTTGTAGTTTGCAAACCTTGAAATGCTATGTAAATGCTATGATTCTTGCTTCATTCAGAGTCTTCAGGTCTTTCAAAGATGATTTTCTCTATTAATAAACTGTATAGATTGATCTATTCTTTCTGCTTGCTTCACTCCATACCAGTTTATATAAGTTCCCAGGTTCTCGTCCTTTTTTACAGTGGAATAAATATTCCGTTATATTCACATACATAATTTGTTTAGCCATTCCTCAATAAATGGACATTCCTTGTTTTCTAGTTCTTTTCTACTACAGAAGAAATTGCTATAAATATTTTTGTTCTCTAAGGTCTTTAAAACTCTTTTGTGTTATAGGCCTAGTAGTGATAGCTGTTTTGTCAAAGTTTAGTAATACAATTCAGTGACTTTTTGGACTTGTTTTCTCTTTTTTGTATTTATTTAGAATTTAATTTTTCTTCAGTTACATATAAAAACAATTTTTAACATTTCTTTTTAAAACTTTGAGTTCCAAATTCTCTCCCTTCCTCCCTCCCCACCCACCCTCATTGAGAAGGCAAGCCATTCCATATAGACTCTATATGTGTAGTCATGTAAAACATATCCATAATAGTCATGTGGTGAAAGAAAACATAGACCAAAAAATAACCTCAAGAAAAAAAAGTGGAAAAAAAAGTTACTTCAGTCTGTATTTAGATACTGTCAGTTTTTTCTCTGGGAATGGATAGCATTTTTCATCCTAAATCCTTCAGGGTTATTATGGATTGTTATATTGCTAGGAATAACTAGTCATTCATAGCTGATCATTTTACAGTATTGCTGTTTCTTTGTACCCAGTGCATTTCACTTTTCATCAGCGCACTGAAGTCTTTCTAGGTTTTTCTGAGAGCATCATTTTTTATAGCACAATACTATTCCATCATAATTACAAGCCGTAATTTATTCAGCCATTCCCCAGTTGATGTGCAGCCTCTCAATTTCTAATTCTTTACCTCCAGAAAAGGTTTGCTACAGATATTTTTTAAAAATTAATTTATTAGTTTAGTTTCAGTTAACAAGATTCAATTCCATAGTTCCTTGATTTTCAAATTTCCTTTACATCCCTCCCCCCTCCCCACACGACAGCATATAGTCTAGTATACTGCAAATGCATTCATGTTAGACATTATTCCAATTACAAAGGTGTATTGTACTAGGTGGGATGAAAGATGGTAAGGAAGAAATAAAACCAAACAATGAAAAGAACAAGATCATTTAGTTTGCTTCCATCAGGATTCAGGCTCAATTCTTTCTAGTTATATCTCTGGATGGTGCATTTCTCACTTTCTTGAGTCATTCGGGATTAACTTATATCACTGCATTGCTGAAAAGAGTCCAGTCTGTCATAGTTGGTCATCACAGATATGGTATGTCTGTGATTGTATACAGATTTCTTCTGATTCTACTCTTCTCGCTCAGCATCAATTTGTATAAGTTTCTCCAGGTAATTATGAAATCCGTCACCTCTTCATTTCTTATAGCACAATAATATTCCATTACATTCATATACCACAACTTGTTTAGCCATTCCCCAATTGATGGGCACCCCTTCAGTTTCCAATTCTTTGCAACCACAAAAAGGGCTGCTAAAATTTTTGTACAATATTTTTGTACATATGGGTCTTCCTCCCACTTCTATGATCTCTTTGGGATATAACCCCAGAAGTGGTATGGCTGGGTCAAAGGGTATGAAATTATTTATAATCCTTTGGGCGTAATTCCAGATTACTCTCCAGAATGGTT